>CAWUFW010024086.1:0-65708 GCA_963921515.1 Calotriton arnoldi
TGTAATGATCTTACCTGAGCGTAGATGACCTGCGTGTCGTTGTGTTCTCCATTCCAGAATCCTTCCCTTCCTTTCGTGTACATTCCAATCCTAGTTGTCAGTTGATGCTGCCAGCGTTGTGTGGATAGGACGTACTTTCCGTATTACTTGATCCTGAATAAAACTACTCTACCAACCTCCTTCGGTGTACCAGCTTCATTACACTGGCGACGATCCTGGGATGGACCCACATCTTCTACAGACGTCCTAACACGTTCTCCAACTCGTCGACTACAGACCGGTATTCCTTGATCTTGCTCTTCTGGCTTCAAAAGATAAAGGTACTGTGCAGTGCTTCCCTACTCTCCCTTTTGTTACCTCGCGTTGCCTTTCCTCTTAAAAAAGGAATATCCTTTAACTTTATGGTGATTTCAGCCCACGCTCGCACTCACCGTGCCTCGCGCAAGATTTCACCTCACCCGTCAGTGACGCTTGTCGCCTAGCAACTTTAGACGCCTTTCAAGCTACAACTCCGTTTCCTGGCAACCCTTTTCCTCTCGTACTGCGTGCCTGATGCAATCTAACGCGTCACTGAGAAACCACCAAGCGCGAGGAAGGAACCTAGCAACACAGGATGCCTTCCTCTCCAACAACCCTGTTGCCTGGCAACCCTCTCCGTCCTCTGCCGCTTGCCTGACTTGCACGCCATCTTGCGCATTGGCTAAATAAACATTTAACTAGCGCGAGGGAGATAACCTGTTTCCTGGCAAGTCTTCCCGCTTTGCTCCACCTACATAAACGCTTCCGTGAATCCTTCACTTGACGAAGCCCGTTTTATTGTTTGGCAACACCCCTGTTTCTGTTTGCACATCACTGACAAGCACAGTTTATTTTGCTTGTCATCATTTCGACAACGCTGATAGGCACAGCTTGAAATACTTTGTTCTGCCTGTCACCTTTCCTTCAACGCTGATAGGCACAGCTACTACAGTCTAAAAGAAATTCTTGTGCTTGCCATCCTTATTCCAACACTGATAGTTTACGCTAATAGGCACAGCTTGAAATTCTACATTCTCCTGTCACCTCTTCTACAACGCTGATGGACACAGCTTAAAATACTTCTTTCTGCCTGTCACTGTTCCTTCAACGCTGATAGGCAGAGGTCGAAACATTACGTTCTGTCTGTCACCTTTTCTTTGACACAGATGGTCACTGTTTAAATACAACCAACCCCTCACCTCCACACTGTTGAAGTTAATACTATTTACCGCTTCATTTTATCTCTACTCTTATTATGCAAAACGTAACACCACCTCCCTTTTTCCTATCTAACCCTGGTGAACCTACTATACGCTGGTCAAAATGGAAGAAAGTCTTCCTTCCTACGCCAGAGTGTGTGGAGTGTCACTCAGTGCCGAGAGAAAATCAGCACTGTTGTTACACTGCTTAGGCACTGAAGGACAAGAAGTCTTTGAACACTTACCTGATCTCGGGGACTCAGAATCTGACAGCCTCAATGAGTTCGAGATTTGCTTAAAGAAATTAGATAAACATTACTTACCCAAAGTAAGCACAGTCCTAGAACGTTATCACTTTGGAAAACGAAATCAACAACCTAAAGAGTCTGTGGAGGTGTATGTAACCCATCTACGTAAACTTGCCTCCACTTGCAAGTTTGGAGGTGCCTTAGAAGAACGCATACGCGATCAGTTTATGCTTGGTTGGGCCATGGAAAAAGTAAATGATGAACTGTGGCAAAAGGATGATCCTAAACTGGATGAGGTTATCTTAATCGCCAAACAAATCGAGCACTTCTTGGCCTGCGTCGAAGTCATTAAAAAAGACAATGGCTCTGCAACTACTTCTAGTGGGAAAGTACAAGCGGTCTCTCAAGTCAAACCTTTCAAAAAAGATGAACCTCAATACATGAAACCTGTCTTCAAACGTTTTGAGTCTCAATCTTCATGGCAAAGAAAACCATTTCCTGGAAGGTGTTACCGTTGTGATAACATTGGCCATCTAGCTGACGACAAATCTTGTCCTGCATTAAGTGCCAAATGTCTTAATTGTGGGAAAGTGGGTCACATAGCCCAAGCTTGCAGATTACAATTTTTTTTTTAAAACGATTTAAGGAGGTATGGATACAAGACGAAACTGACTCTAGTTCGGACGAACTACATTGTGGTGAGATTTCAGCAGAAGTTTCCCAAGTTAAGTGTCTAAGTACAGTTGACAGTGTTCAGATAAATGGTCACCCAGTTAATATGCTTTTCGACTCAGGGGCAAAAATTACTTTAGTCCCTAAGAGTTTTTATGACATGTTTCTCTTGGGTAAGGTGAAGGTATTTAAACCTGACATAAAACCTCTTGCCTATGGTGGACAACCCATCAAATTATTTGGCTACTTTGAAGGTGACAGAGTTAAAAAAAAATTACTGCTGGGAAGATATATATCTCCACTAAGGGTGACAGTTTAGTGAGTTGGATTCATCAGGCTGATCTCGGGGTCATGTTGGTTCCGGGTGGTAATCCTTGCATAATATTGAGGGAAGAATCTCATGAAAGACTATCTACACTTTCCCATGCTTCTTCTTGTACTCATGACAAACTCACCAAAGTCGTTCAAGTAGACGGTTTTCGCTCAGAGTTTAAAGAAGTCTTTAACAAACGCGTGGGCTGTTTATCCAATTACACCCACAAAATCATCTTGAGACAGGACGCCATCCCAGTAAATTGTAAAGTACGTAGTGTGCCTTTAGCCCTGAAAGACTCCATGGAGGATGAATTACGAAAATTGCTCAAAGAAGGGATCATTGTCAAAACCGAGGCAAGTGATTGGTTAGCCCCTGTGGTTCTTGCCCGTAAGGCCTCAGGTGAGGTAAGACTTTGTGTGGACTTGCGCTCTCTCAATCGTGCTGTCATAGCCGACAGATATCCCCTTCCCAACATCGCAGAAATGCTGACACAATGGGGTGGTGCTCAGGTCTTTTCTACCCTTGATCTCAGGGCCGCATATCACCAGATTAAGCTCGACCCTGAGTCGCAGAACCTCACTGCCTTCATAACGCCTTTCGGTACTTACAAATTTACAAGGCTTCCGTTTGGTCTCAATTCTGCAGCTTCGGTCTTCCAGAGAGCCATGGAGGACGTCTTGCAGGGTCTCCCTGGCATCAAGATCTATCAAGATGTTGTCCTAGTTCATGGCTCATCTCAAAGTATCCATGACGGAAGACTCAGAGCTGTACTACATCGTTTCAAATCGCGTGGCCTGACGCTACGTGAGAATAAGTGCAAATTCAACCTCCACGAGATCGATTACTTAGATCACAAGCTATCCAAGGAAGGAGTCAAACCTAAAGACCAATTAGTAAAAACCATTGATAATCTTTCTGTGCCCCAAACCAGAGATGAATTGGTCACCTTCCTAGGGATGGCTGAATACTATAACAAGTTCGTTCCTGAATTTGCCCCTCGTACCTATACCCTTCGAACCCTTCTCAAAAAAGGGGCAAGGTTTGCCTGGTCACCAGACTGCCAGAAAGAGTTTGACGATGTTAAGAGAGCCTTGAATGAAGCTCCTTCTCTTCACAGCTTTGATACCTCTGCTTGCTCCATCCTTGTCACTGACGCCAGCTCAAAAGGGCTAGGGGCCGTTCTCAAACAGGTGAAAGATGGATGCGAGACAACTATTACGTTCCTGTCACGAGCTCTCGTTGGGCTAGAACTTCTATATTCTGTTATAAAGAAGGAAACTCTTTGCATATTCTGGGCGATAAAAAAACTTAAAAAGTTCCTTTGGGGAAGCTCCTTTACAGTTCAGTCCGACCACAAACCTTTGAAGGATCTGTTCACCAAAAAGAGTCTTGATGCTGTATCCTCAAGGATCACCAAGTGGATTGTAGCTTTATAAGACTATGACTTTGTTGTTCATCATATTCCTGGTGCTCAAAACAAAGTTTCTGACTGTTTGTCTCGTCTTGTAACGAATGACACAGTTGACTTGAGTAATATGTCAAGAGAGTCATGTGAGGATGATGATTATAAAGTCTGTGAGGTCACGGGTGGTGTCTTGAGTGAAGATGAGTGGAGAGCTTCCATGACTATTGATCCCACTATTCTCAAGGTCTGTAAGTTAGTGTCAGAGGGTTGGAACAAGATAAGAAGCCTTGATGAAGAGACGAAGAAATTTTGGAACGTACGGCATGAGTTGTCTGTCTCCTCAGGTTTGTTTCGGAGAGGCACCAGATTAGTTCCACCTCTTCCCCTCAGAGAGAAAATTACTCAACAAGCTCATCAGGCACACCTGGGGATCTCTAAAACGAAAGAGAGAATTTGTTTACACTTCTGGTGGCCCGGTATTGATTTATTAGTTGAACGTATGGTGAGAGACTGTCAAGAATGTAATTCTTCAGATAAAATTTACAAAACTAGAACCCAACCCCTGGCTATACGAGAGGTCCCTACGCGCTGCTGGCAAGAAGTAGCCCTAGATCTTCTAGGCCCGATTTCTTGTAGCTCTGGTCAGTCTTATGTCCTAGTCTTAATAGATCTATTCTCTAGGTGGCCGGAGGTTAAAATCAGTCACAGTATCGAGACTAAAGATGTCACCAAATTTCTGGACGAGGTCTTTTCTCGTGAGGGATTTCCTGATTGTCTTCTTACTGACAACGGGGTCCAGCTGGTTTCTAGAGAGATGGAGTCCTATCTTACTGAAAAAGGGATAAGACACAAGCGGTGCGCTCTCTATCATTCGGAAACTAACGGAATGGTAGAGAGGTTCAACCGTGTATTGAAAGACTCCATTCAAATGGCTAAATCTCAGAACAAAGATTGGAGGGCAGAAATCCAGGAAAAAGTTATGATCTATCGCCTAACACCTCATTCAACCACGTCTAAGGTTCCCTTCGAACTTTGTCGGGGTAGGAAGCCCAATACCCGTATGTTTCAGGCATGGATGAGAAACAGGAGTCCGGGTTCCAGTTTGAATGAGGAGGTGAATTTTGGCCAGGGTTCTAGTACAGGGTCTCAAGGTACAACTTCATGGCAAGCCAGTCAGGACTTGAAGATTGCTAAAAGGAAGGCATACTTTGACTCTAGACATGCTGTCACTCACACTCGTGTGCGTGTGGGTGACAGAGTGAGAGTTCGCCTTCCACAAAGATCTTCTGGTGTTTCAATATTTTCCCCACCTTACGTGGTTAAGAAACTGTTTTTGAATGCTGTCAAGTTATGTGATGGTCGCATCTGGAATCTCAATAGAATTGCTCCAGTTCGCAACTTGTTGGTCACGGGTAATGGTCTTCCCAATTTTTTGCCGAGGTCAAGAAAGAGTGTGCGTGTTGGAAAGCTGCCAACAAAACTTAATGATTTGTTTTAAATTAATATTCTCTGAATGATTTTGTTTTTTCTTCAAGTTCTCTTTCTTTTCTTATCCTTCCTCTCTTCTTTCTCTTATCTTTCCCTGTTCCTTCTCTTCAACTCATTTCTATCTCTTTTCATAAAAGGGGGAAGGTGTGTAATGATCTTACCTGAGCGTAGATGACCTGCGTGTCGTCGTGTTCTCCATTCCAGAATCCTTCCCTTCCTTTCGTGTACATTCCAATCCTAGTTGTCAGTTGATGCGGCCAGCATTGTGTGGATAGGACGTACTTTCCGTATTACTTGATCCTGAATAAAACTACTCTACCAAGCTCCTTCGGTGTACCAGCTTCATTACACTGCCCTTTTTTTAAACATTTTTTTTTTTAAACGGGAAGGGGGCCGCGCAGCCCCCCTCCCGAGGCCATTTTCGGCCACGGGGACCCCATCCCCCGGGGCATGGCCACATATTTATTTTTTTTATATATATTTTCTTTAAGGAGGGGGGCTGTGTGGCCCCCCTCCTGAGGCCTCTATTGGCCCCAGGGACCCCATCCCCCGGGGCCGTGCCTCTTATTTTTTTTTCAATGTAATTTTATTGAGGGAGGGGAGCCACGTTGCCTGCCTCAAGGGCCACTTCTGGCCCCGGGGACCCCATCCCCCGGGGCCGACCCTTTCCGTTGGGGACCGTGGGGGGAGCCCCAATGCCCCCACAGTCCCGCCGCCTCCCCGCCTCCTGCGGGAGCCGGCATTGCTTTTGAGCAAGGTGAGCTGCTGACATGCAGCTCCCCTTGCTCAAAAGCAATTCTGCTTTGCTTTGTTGAAGCAAAAGCAGGTTTCCCTGCTCTCGCTTCAACGAAGCAAAGCAGAGTTTGCAATGACAGGGCGGGAGCTGCGCGGCTCCCGCCCTGTCATTGCAAACAGCAGTGTCCCGGGGGTGGGCACCCCGGGACACTGCAGGAGCCGGCCCTGGGGGTGGCGGTCCCCAGGGCCATCAAGGGCTCCAGGAAGGGGGCCGCGCGGCCCCCCTCTCAATGTTTAAAGCCCCAGGGAGGTGGTGGTCCCGGGGCTTGGGGGTCCGTAATGGACCCCCGCATTTGCATACAGAGTGCTCCGGGGAGGTGGTGGTCCCCGGGGCGTGTGGGGGGCTCTTGCCCTCCACAGTTTTTTTTGTAAAAAAAACAATTAACACAGCCCCGGGGAGGTGGCGGTCCCCAGGGCTGCGGGGAGGCCGCGTGCCCCCCGCTTACAATTGATAAAGCCCCGGGGAGGTGGCGGTCCCCGGGGCAGCGTGGGGGGGTGGGACCGCCCCACGCATTATTTTTTTAAAAAGCCCCGGGGAGATGGCGGTCCCCGGGGCTGCGGGGGGGCCCGTGCCCCCCGCACATAATCAGCATAGCCCCGGGAGGTGGCAGTCCCTGGGGCTCCGGGGGCCGCCATGGGCCCCCGCTATTATTTTTTTGGCAATGCCCCCGGGACCTGGCCCACCCAGGGGCCTCATTAAAATGAAGCACGGGAGTTCGCGCTTCATTTTTTAAACTTTTTCGGCTGAATTTGCAACCCCAACGCGAATTCCGCCATTTTCTTTTTTTTTTTAAATGCTTTTTTGGGCCCTGGGGGTCCTTGTGGGACCCCCTGAGCAGGCCTAGAGGGTCAGGGTGTTTCTACCCTGCCCCTTTTTCTTCATTTTTCACTTTGTTTCACTGTTTTCTTGTGACTCAGTTCTACTGAGTCACAAGATGGCTGCCAACACTTCCTGGTTTGGAGTGTTGGCAGCCAATCAGAGTGAAGCTCGTGCCCGGGAGGGTTCGCGAACCCTCCTTGGTGCTCAGATATTGAAACTTTTTCTTTTTCTAATTTCTCAGGAACTACTGAACGGATTTACACCATTTAAAAAAAAGGGCTCTTTCTGAACCAAGACCTACCTTTTTGCCAAATTTGGTGTAATTCCGTCAGCAGTTCGGGCTGTAGCTTTGTCTAAAGTTTCCTATGGAAATTAACAGGGGAAAACGTGTTTTGGGACCTCCCCTTTTTCTCGGCCCCCGCTTGACGAATCACCCCGAAACTTTCAAAACAGGAGCTGACCGGAGCGGGCCACTAGTTTTGAAACTTTCGCGAAGATTCGTCAACCGGCGCCAAAGTTATTGGCAAAAGAAAAAACGCTTTTTGAATAGAAACGAGGTCCTAACTATAACTTCCTACTGGCGACCGCCAGTAGGTAATATATATATATTCCAAAAGAAAACACACTCGCTGTTTCTGCGGCGTGAAACGAGCCCACCAAACCAGTTCTCAGTACAATAGCTTTTATTGCAAAAGTGAGCTCAGCATAACGCGTTTCGACCGACTTGACGTTCTTAATCATACGCAAATCAGGTGTTGTTGGTTGCGTGCTTTTTAACAAAATGGAATGCATGACAATGGAAAACAGACTTCCATTTTCATACAACAAAAATACAAAAAAGAGGACTAACGCATGCTACATGGTTCCTCCACTGAGGGGCAATAAAGAAAATAAACAGGATATCTCGTTAACTAGGAAAGGATAGAGTACTTCTATAAAGAGTACTTGGGAAGAAAAACCCAAAAGAATCCATTGTGTACACGCAGGTCTAACAAGAGTTTTTCCGGAGCGGAGTCTCCATGAAAAGTTCCAACAGATTCAACTATGTTGAGCCATTCTTGAAGTTGCTTCTCGCTTGCGTTTTCAATAGCTGTACCTCTACTAATTGATCAAGGAAATCTTGTGTTGTGAAGGTCCTGAAGAAGGTGGTGTACACGTTCCACCGAAATGCGCGTCGACCATATTACATGCGCCCTGTCCACGACTTGGTCATGGAGAGTTGTCATCTTGGTTCCCCCTTCTGACCAGGATATTGATGTGTTTTTGTTTGGGTTTGCTTGTCAGGCTGATTTGTATGAGTGAGTATGTATGTGACTTGGTGTTCAACAGTATGGTAAAGTATGTTGTTGTAGGGGTCTCACTTTGTGGTATTCAATCCACAGAGACATGAAACTGTTTATCTAAAATGAAATAGATTGTATAAAAAGAAAACAAATGTTTAAGTCTAAATAACTTGTCTTTTGTATATGTATGTCTTTTAAAGGAAAAAAAAAATTCAAAAACTTTTTGATAAATGTCAAGTGACACAAAATGAATAAATACAGTTGTTGAATATAAAAATGTGATTGTCTTTCAGTACGGACATGTAACCCATTGAGATTGATTTCTAACAGCAAAGAAATATAGGTCAAGAGGGAGACATATTACCTTTTGTCTATTACATTAGTGATAACATCACTACAACATTTGTAATAACATCAATGATGACAAAACTGTGCATGGCAGGAGTACGACTTATAGTTACTTTAGGGTACAAGTTATAGTTATTAGAAATAACTATAACTGGTTAATTTCAGTTGCTTAAAACATTACATTGTCACTGAAATTTTCACTTAACTATGATGTCACTTTCATCTTTGGTTTTTTCAGTTGAGTAGGAATAGCAAATCTGACCCTCCGAAAGTCCAAAACTTTCTCCAGTTTGCTGACATTTAGAATAGGAATAGTAAATTAGACAATCCACAAGGTACAACACCCTTTTCAATGTGGCTAGGTTTTTAGTGGATATGTTGTATCCATATTTTTATTATATACATTTTGTGAACGTTTCCTTTAATATATGCCATTTTCACTCTTCATTATTTATTTAAAATACAGGTTTTCTGCAATTTGTTTATTAACAACAAGAACTATTTACTAACTTTAAAATAATAAATTTTTGCTTATGATATGATTTTAGTATATGTACATTTTTCTTTGTAGTTATACCATTTTTAAACCTGTTATTTAGTGATTTTCAACAAACAATTTTTTCACAATATTGTTTTTTCAAATAACATTTAAAAAAGAAAAATGCATATTTTTAATACACACTTATATGTATATATACATATTTTGTCCATTTTTCATTATATTTTTAAAACATGTTTAACATTATTTATTATTTTATTAAGTTTATTAAATATAATCATTTGTTAATTACATTGAGTCCTATAGGATGCAAGTCTCTGTTTTAAATTTCATTTTTACATAATTTTTCTTCAGTTAGTTTGATTTTGTGGTCTTTGGTCATCATTTTGAGCTGTTCATGGAGTTTACAGTTGGGGTTTCCTGTTGCTGCTTGGTGGTTCAGGTAGTAATACTTAACATTTATTTTCTAAGGGTTTAGTGGTGAGGGTAGGTTTTAAAACGTACGGCCTATTTAGACCATTGTGAACTGGTTACTCTGTCCCAACATTGACAGATATCCTGTCCACTGAAATAAAAATCCCATAGGATTTATATTTCGGCAGAGTCCAAGTTCTAAATCAGGCCCTTAGGGGCTTATTACGATGGCGGGCGGATCGCCATCAAAAGGTGATTTACCCACCGCCATATTAGGATGGTGGTGGGAATCACTATTGTTCCGCGGCGGTCGGAAACACCGACCGCCACGGTTCCGCAAGGCGATCCTTTTCCGCCCGCCTTGTGGAACCCGGAACCAGGCAATCATTGCGGCGGTGCCGTGCAGGCACCGCCGTAGTGATTACAATGGCTCTATCCGCCTGTCTTTTTGCGGCAGATTCTCCGCCGCAAAAAGGCATGCAGAGACTGGCTTTGGGGGCCCATTGCGGGCCCCCTCGGGGGGGCTCAGCTGTGCACTGGGGGGGTACCGCGGTGCCTGCCACGTTGTGCAGGGAAATGCACAACATGGCCATTTCACATTGTGGCAGGTGCTGCAGCCAGCAGCACCCGCCGCAATGTTAAATCGCCAGATGCGAATGCCGCAGTGGCATCATAATCAGGGTGGCGGGTCCACCGCATGGCAGGCGGGCGGTCCCGTTACCGCTAGGATGGCGGGCGGACAAAAGTCCGCCCGCCATCCTAATCAGCCCCTTAGTTAGGCTAGCCTTTGTTAGTGAATGTAATTTTAGTGTAGTATGTGTTAGTTTAGGGTAGTGCTGTAAGCCTCACTGTGAAACGTAATATTTATATGTATGTATATGTGCTTTCAATTTTATTGTTTTTAATGTTTTTTTCTGTGATGTGTTTTAATATGATCATTGTAAATGTTGAGTGGGTTTATGTCTTAACTTTACAGGTAGTCTTTTTCCAGATGTTGGACTTGTTTTAACCTGGAAAGGGAAATGAATTGGTTCTTTTTGAGCCAAAATATATTTTTATGTATTTCTTGATCTTTCAGTTTTTCGGTTTTGAATGGATTTCCTGGACTACTGGCATCTTATTGAGTTTGAGTGTATTATGTTTTTCTGGTTCAATTTTTATATTTTTGGGACTCTTTTATCAGTATATTTTGAGAATTCGTTTTTAGGATCATCCTTTCACTTACTAGAACTTCATCTATGAAATCTTAAGTGTTATTATTTTTAGGTATTAATGTTATTAGGTGGGCACTGTTAATTTGTTGGTGTTATTTATGTTGACTTATTATGTATATCTGTGACTTTTATTGGATTAGGATATGTGTATAGGCAAGAGAAAAGTGTTTGGTTATTTAACATAATGCGGCTTATTTTGGCAGGTGTATTTATTTATTTTTAAATATTTGTAATAGCATTTTTTAAATATGAATCTGAATAATTGTCTTTTTAACTATTTATTTATTCAGATTGGTAAATTAAAGTTGTTCAGGAATACTTGATTTAATATTGTTTGATTGTTAATATTTCTTACCGACATTTAGGAGTGTCAATATTGTTTTTCTTGATATAGTGTCATATTAGTAATAAAACATTATGGGCCACATGTACAAACTTCTGGATTATCAAGTTGCAAATTGCAATTTTTAGCAAGGCGCAATTTGCAAATTGCAAAACCTGATGTACAACAGTGTCTCAGACACTGTTTGCGATTACCAAATGGGTCGCAAGTGACCTGCCTCATTAATATTCATAAGGCAGGTTGTAATGCGCAACCCATTGGGAATGGCCGACACTCACAGGGATGGTGACTGGGGTCAGTAGACAACCATGGTCTGTGACTGCTTTTTCAATAAAGTTGTTTTTTAAATAAATGTAGATCATTTTCCTCAAAGGAAAACGGGGTGCATTTCAAAAATACAAATGAAAAGATTTTTCCCCATTTTTTATAGTGGGATCACTGGCTGTTCTGGAAAAATTGTTGGCACCCCTATTCACAAAGGGGAATGGGTCCCTGGGGGGCCCCTTCCTGTTTGCAAATGGCTTACCACCAATTTGAAATTGGTGGTAATTGCTGAATGTTTTGTGAGAGCATGCCAGGTCGCAAAACATTCATACATACTAGTGCGACTCGCTATTAGGAAGGGATGTCCGTTACATGCCCCTTCCTATTATTGACTCGCAAACCATATTTGCGAGTCAGTGATAGGTTACCTACTCACAAAATAGGGATGGTACATAGGAAAATGCATTTACTACCGGTAAAATGCATTGTACATCTGGCCCTTTGTGAATATGCGAATGTATTACACACAGTGTAACATAGCCTATGCAATTAAAATGTATAGGCTATATACAGTATAACATAGGCTACTGCATAATGTGCAATAAAAAATTGAAATAAATATTATTTTTTTAGGTAACCTTTTCCAAAGCAAAGGTGTGAGGTTTTCCTCTGTCCCCATAGTTAACCCTTCCCCTATCCCACCATCACCATCTGTGCTCCTGAGGATGCCCAAGCACCAATGACACCTCAGGAACAGCCCAAACGGTACTTTTCCCGTCGAGAAAATGTGGGTTCCCATGCTCTCCAACATACAGACAATGGGAAACACAACATCACTCAAGTATCACGTAATTGGATCTCAACTCAGGATCAGACACTGAATGCCAAGCTGCTCCAAAATGAGCTTAACAAAGTTTTCAATAAACTAACCCCCCACAAAATGTTGCCAGCCCCATGATGTAAGCTGCCATAGATCAATGAAGAATAAAGAAGCCCTTCAAGGTCAATGGAACAAATCAAGAAATGAAAAAAACATACAACTTGAGACTCAACAGCATCCACAAATCTACCATCAAGGTATGTAGGAGGAACACAATGCAACAAGCTTCTTTGAGAAGCTCAACAAAATCCACAACCTGAAATGCACATCTATAAGCACTTCTCAAGTACAAGGTTTCAGTAAATCCACTGCAGACCACTTTATTGCCAAAGCAACACTGGCAGGGAACCATGTGCCCCCTTTAGAGATGTCACGCTGTCTGGAGAGGATCTCTGTGTCATGAAGAAAGCCACCATGCCTCTCTTCACAGCACTGAGGGTTTGGCAAGCAGGAGCTATATTTAAAGCATCTGCTTACCAAACTTTATTGTTCGGAGAAATCAAATTCTCAAAGTGTGAGCTTGTTTTCTTTGAACAAAAACAAATGGAGTTTTATCCCTGTGCATGGGTCCTTTCAGCATTTTTCCTGCCTTTATCTGCCATACATGGTGGACATGGGCAGGCAAAATGAGTGATGATTACACCATACTCAATACTTCGGGATGTCTGTCACATAGTCATCAGGTGGCCCTTTGGCATATGAACCTTGAGGTCAGAGGTTTACACTGGCAGAGACAGTGCAGCTTTCCCCATTGTAAACATGGCCAATTGCCCTTCTCTAAATAGAATGAGCTGGGAAACCAAACTTTTGGTGGGATACAGGCATTGTTGATTTATGGAGGAACTCCCACTCCACCAAACTCTAAATGAGGACCCAAGTCTGCAATGCTGTATTTATTTCATGGGTTAGTATGCTATAGATCTACAAAGCACTTTAGAGCCTCGTCAGGGATAGAAAGCTCTATATCAAAGCTTCTATAATATAATACTAAGCCAAGTAAAATACTCCCAGACAGCCGCGGTCCATGCAGGTAACAGCGGTGGGGCAGTGGGGCCGTGTAAGGGGGGATTTCGAGGGACGATGCTGAGGGAAAATTAAATAATTAATTAATGTTTCCTCTGCATCTTCCCTCGAAATCCCCCCCTCATGGCCCCACCACCCCACCGCTGTTACCTGCACAGACAGCGGCTGCTCCCAGAGTTATTGCTACGGCATCAGTCTACCATAGTATGGAATTAACTAGGTTGTTAGTTCTATCACACTGATGTTTTGCAACAGCAAATACATGGCTTCAATGAAAAAGCTAATGCATAAATTGAATGCAAAGACTGATGTCAAGTCAAATTCACCCACATGGACCCTATGGGGTCAATTCCGATGTCGGCCGGAAGCGCACCTAACAGTATTCGTCCGGAAAAAATACCAGCCGAACGCGTGTTTTCCGACCGACTCGAACACTCTACCGAACGAACAAGTACGATGCGCATAACAGCCCAGATTCCGAGCGAGCCGTACTTACCCAATCCAGCTCCTGTTCTCCGCCCGAGCCGGATCCGCAAACGCCGATTCGAGCCGCACGGACCCAAATACACAGCACCTTCCGGCCGGACTAGTACGATGCGTCTTCCGTACGCGCCCGAACCCGTCGCTACGTCCGGCACGTTTCAGCATCCGGGAGAGCCGCACATAAGCTCCGATTCGCGCCACAAGAAGATCCACGGCTACGAGGCAGAACAAGCCAGCGACGAGTACGAGTCGAAGACACGCGAAACCCGAACGAGACGACCCAACCATGAATCCCATCACGCAGGTCCTACCTATACTCTACATCTATTACCGGGACCGGTTCGGACGCGTACTGGCGCAGACGGTAAGTCAAACACCCACAACACAAACAAACGACACGTACCCGAAATATGTCACACACACATAGGGATGCACAAATGACGTACACTAGCAACATCACAATCATAGGGGTGGGATGGGCATCACCAATGCCATACACACCCATAGGGGCCTGGATGCCTGCCACCACCACCACCCCTACTCAGGGGGGCCTGGATGCCTGTCACTACTACCATCCCCACTCATGGGGGGCTGGAAGCCTACCACCACTACCATCCCCACTCATGGGGTGCAGGATGCCTGCCACCACTACCATCCCCACTCATGGGGGGCAGGATGCCTATCACTACTACCATGCCCACTCATGGGGTGCTGGATGCCTATCACTACTACCATCCCCACTCATGGGGGGCTGGATGCCTGCCACTACCACCACCCCTACTCATAGGGGCCTGGATGCCTATCACTACTACCATCCCCACTCATGGGGGGCAGGATGCCTATCACTACTACCATCCCCACTCATGGGGTGCTGGATGCCTATCACTACTACCATCCCCACTCATGGGGGGCTGGATGCCTGCCACTACTACCATCTCCACTCATGGGGTGCTGGATGCCTGCCACTACTACCATCCCCACCCTTGGTGTGATGGATGCCTGCCACCACCACTACCCCTACTCATGGGGGCCTGGATGCCCATCACTACTACCATCCCCACTCATGGGGGGCAGGATGCCTGCCACCACTACCATCCCCACTCATGGGGGGCAGGATGCCTATCACTACTACCATCCCCACTCATGGGTTGCTGGATGCCTGCCACTACTACCATCCCCACTCATGGGGGGCTGGATGCCTATCACTACTACCATCTCCACTCATGGGGTGCTGGATGCCTGCCACTACTACCATCCCCACCCTTGGTGTGATGGATGCCTGCCACCACCACTACCCCTACTCATGGGGGCCTGGATGCCCATCACTACTACCATCCCCACTCATGGGGTGCTGGATGCCTATCACTACTACCATCCCCACTCATGGGGGGCTGGATGCCTGCCACTACCACCACCCCTCCTCATGGGGGCCTGGATGCCTATCACTACTACCATCCCCACTCATGGGGGGCAGGATGCCTATCACTACTACCATCCCCACTCATGGGGGCCTGGATGCCTATCACTACTACCATCCCCACTCATGGGGGGCAGGATGCCTATCACTACTACCATCCCCACTCATGGGGTGCTGGATGCCTATCACTACTACCATCCCCACTCATGGGGGGCTGGATGCCTGCCACTACTACCATCTCCACTCATGGGGTGCTGGATGCCTGCCACTACTACCATCCCCACCCTTGGTGTGATGGATGCCTGCCACCACCACTACCCCCACTCATGGGGGCCTGGATGCCCATCACTACTACCATCCCCACTCATGGGGGCAGGATGCCTGCCACCACTACCATCCCCACTCATGGGGGCAGGATGCCTATCACTACTACCATCCCCACTCATGGGGGCTGGATGCCTATCACTACTACCATCCCCACTCATGGGGGGCTGGATGCCTATCACTACTACCATCCCCACTCATGGGGTGCTGGATGCCTGCCACTACTACCATCCCCACCCTTGGTGTGATGGATGCCTGCCACCACCACTACCCCTACTCATGGGGGCCTGGATGCCCATCACTACTACCATCCCCACTCATGGGGTGCTGGATGCCTATCACTACTACCATCCCCACTCATGGGGGGCTGGATGCCTGCCACTACCACCACCCCTACTCATGGGGGCCTGGATGCCTATCACTACTACCATCCCCACTCATGGGGGGCAGGATGCCTATCACTACTACCATCCCCACTCATGGGGTGCTGGATGCCTATCACAACTACCATCCCCACTCATGGGGGCCTGAATGCCTATCACTACTACCATCCCCACTCATGGGGTGCTGGATGCCTGCCACTACTACCATCCCCACCCTTGGTGTGATGGATGCCTGCCACCACCACTACCCCTACTCATGGGGGCCTGGATGCCCATCACTACTACCATCCCCACTCATGGGGTGCTGGATGCCTATCACTACTACCATCCCCACTCATGGGGGGCTGGATACCTGCCACTACCACCACCCCTACTCATGGGGGCCTGGATGCCTATCACTACTACCATCCCCACTCATGGGGGCAGGATGCCTATTACTACTACCATCCCCACTCATGGGGTGCTGGATGCCTATCACTACTACCATCCCCACTCATGGGGGCCTGGATGCCTATCACTACTACCATCCCCACTCATGGGGGCAGGATGCCTATCACTACTACCATCCCCACTCATGGGGGGCTGGATGCCTATCACTACTACCATCCCCACTCATGGGGGGCTGGATGCCTATCACTACTACCATCTCCACTCATGGGGTGCTGGATGCCTGCCACTGCTACCAAGCCCACCCTTGGTGTGATGGATGCCTGCCACCACCACTACCCCTACTCATGGGGGCCTGGATGCCCATCACTACTACCATCCCCACTCATGGGGTGCTGGATGCCCATCACTACTACCATCCCCACTCATGGGGGGCTGGATGCCTATCACTACTACCATCCCCACTCATGGGGGGCTGGATGCCTATCACTACTACCATCTCCACTCATGGGGTGCTGGATGCCTGCCACTACTACCAAGCCCACCCTTGGTGTGATGGATGCCTGCCACCACCACTACCCCTACTCATGGGGGCCTGGATGCCCATCACTACTACCATCCCCACTCATGGGGTGCTGGATGCCCATCACTACTACCATCCCCACTCATGGGGGGCTGGATGCCTGCCACTACTACCATCTCCACTCATGGGGTGCTGGATGCCTGCCACTACTACCATCCCCACCCTTGGTGTGATGGATGCCTGCCACCACCACTACCCCTACTCATGGGGGCCTGGATGCCCATCACTACTACCATCCCCACTCATGGGGTGCTGGATGCCCATCACTACTACCATCCCCACTCATGGGGGGCTGGACTACCATCCCCACCCTTGGTGTGATGGATGCCTGCCACCACCACTACCCCTACTCATGGGGGCCTGGATGCCCATCACTACTACCATCCCCACTCATGGGGGGCAGGATGCCTATCACTACTACCATCCCCACTCATGGGGGGCTGGATGCCTATCACTTCTACCATCCCCACTCATGGGGGGCTGGATGCCTGCCACTACCACCACCCCTACTCATGGGGGCCTCGATGCCTATCACTACTACCATCCCCACTCATGGGGGGCAGGATGCCTATCACTACTACCATCCCCACTCATGGGGTGCTGGATGCCTATCACTACTACCATCCCCACTCATGGGGGGCTGGATGCCTGCCACTACTATCATCTCCACTCATGGGGTGCTGGATGCCTGCCACTACTACCATTCCCACCCTTGGTGTGATGGATGCCTGCCACCACCACTACCCCTACTCATGGGGGCCTGGATGCCCATCACTACTACCATCCCCACTCATGGGGGGCAGGATGCCTGCCACCACTACCATCCCCACTCATGGGGGGCAGGATGCCTATCACTACTACCATCCCCACTCATGGGGGGCTGGATGCCTATCACTACTACCATCCCCACTCATGGGGGGCTGGATGCCTATCACTACTACCATCTCCACTCATGGGGTGCTGGATGCCTGCCACTACTACCATCCCCACCCTTGGTGTGATGGATGCCTGCCACCACCACTACCCCTACTCATGGGGGCCTGGATGCCCATCACTACTACCATCCCCACTCATGGGGTGCTGGATGCCTATCACTACTACCATCCCCACTCATGGGGGGCTGGATGCCTGCCACTTCCACCACCCCTACTCATGGGGGCCTGGATGCCTATCACTACCACCACCCCTACTCATGGGGGCCTGGATGCCTATCACTACTACCATCCCCACTCATGGGGGCAGGATGCCTATCACTACTACCATCCCCACTCATGGGGTGCTGGATGCCTATCACTACTACCATCCCCACTCATGGGGGCTGGATGCCTGCCACTACTACCATCTCCACTCATGGGGTGCTGGATGCCTGCCACTACTACCATCCCCACCCTTGGTGTGATGGATGCCTGCCACCACCACTACTCCTACTCATGGGGACCTGGATGCCCATCACTACTACCATCCCCACTCATGGGGGGCAGGATGCCTGCCACCACTACCATCCCCACTCATGGGGGGCAGGATGCCTATCACTACTACCATCCCCACTCATGGGGGGCTGGATGCCTATCACTACTACCATCCCCACTCATGGGGGGCTGGATGCCTGCCACTACCACCACCCCTACTCATAGGACGGGTTATGATTGACACAACCAGCATACTCCCACATAAGGAATCACAGAAAATGACATCCACCCAAACAACATGACAAGCGTGTGTAGTCCATGTCAAATGCCTACAACACTAAACATGACAATGAACATACAATGTGACCCACTATCACATGTGTGACACATAAAAGTGTGTGGCCTCCACAATACAAGCCGACCATGACCACTGTGACAATGGGGCCCAAAGCCCCATCACCACAGTCACCAAAAGGTATGTGTGGTATCCAAGGCTGATGCACCTTTTGATCAATGGGGCCCAAAGCCCCATCACCACAGTCACCAAAAGGTAAGTGTGGGGTCCAAAGCTGATGCACCTTTTGATCAGTGTGGCAATGGGGCCTAAAGCACCATCACCACAGTCACCAAAAGGTAAGTGTGGGGTCCAAGGCTGATGGACCTTTTGATCAGTGTGGCAATGGGGCCCAAAGCCCCATCACCACAGTCACCAAAAGGTAAGTGTGGGGTCCAAGGCTGATGCACTCTTGATCAGTGTGGCAATGGGGCCCAAAGCACCATCACCACGGTGATCATAAGGTAAGTGTAGGCATGGTAAAAGCTGCCAAAGACAAACTGAATGGATGAATCCTGGTCACACAACAACTAAAACATCTGTGGCATAGTAGTGCTTGTGTCCCATTGCAACATAGATTGGGCGAGGCTAACAGGGCAGTGTCACAGAAACATCGTTTTGGCCATGTGCATACAAACATCCCACATGGGGGACCACATTGCCAACAATCAGCCAATTACACAATGACAGAAGTGACCATCATGATGCTGACCCACATATCTGCACCTATGGACACACAAATGTATAAAACCTGTGGAGACTGTCGATGTCAGGTGAACAAATACCATACCATGGCAGCAATGGGACATACAAACCATGATCATTGTGCTGACTGATGACCCAGGAGTCCCAGGGAGAGCAGGGGAAAATCACCAAACTACATACAGCCAATGGCACACTACAGAAATGCCAATGCAGTGATGCAAATGCACTAACACAAACAGGCAGACTCACACTGCATATCAAACACAACAGGTGATGGGGGTGTGTGCCAGTGTCCCCAGGCAACCACACAACACATGAGGAGGCCTGAATCCCAATTACACAGATGTGTATACAGTGCCACACACAAGTAACTCATGGATTGGATTCCCCTATGTGGGCAATCTGGCATTGTTAGATGAGAGGGAGCCCAAATTACACATGTCACACAAGCTTGTAGGAACAGCAACTAACACAGCAAGAGACACACCCACCACAGCACTACCCCCAGGGACCCCACATTGTGCAGACACTAGCCTGCATGACAATTCCACTGTGATGACAAAGGTAGATGTTGATCACACTGTGAACCACAGCCATGTGTCCTCAGCTACAAACTACCATCACACCTACACAAGCTCCAATCAATCAGCAGGGCCTGCCAGCCAAGGCCAATATGGAGGTAGTGGTCTAGCCGTGCAACAACTCACATTTGCACACTCAACACCACACACCCTGATCTCCACCAATGTGCAGCAGTGAAGCTCACATGGACTGGTGACATTGCACATGCACCCATGACAATCCCAGGGGTGGTGGGGGGAACTAAGGTGCAGAAACCCATCACACATGCCCACTCAACATGACTCGTCTATGTATGACACACAGCACAGTACGCCGTACATGCGCATGATGTGAAATCCACCACAAACAATGGGATCCTGGCCATAGTCACACACCAACGAAGAAGCCAAGGTGAGACACAAAGAACACACGTACACAACTTCCAACATTGCAGCTCTGACCCTGAGGAGTGGCAGCAGTCACACACACAACGCGTCACAATCACTGAAAGCTACCACAAACTCAAAATCACATTATTTGTGTAAACAACAAGTGCCAAGGGGAATCCTGAATGTGTCCCATCAGCGTTTGCCCACATCCCCAGCCCTGACAACAAAGACAACCTGGGATGACAACCTCATGAACATCAGTTTGCCATGCACCCACATCACGGAGAAACCAGGTCCAAGATGCTGGATGAACACATACCAACTCTGCAAGCATCACAAACAGGAACATCCCTAGGGACACAGCCTGTGTATGAAAAGGGAAGGGAACATGCACAGACATGCTCACACAACACACAACACGGGCACACGCAATGTCACCAGATTACACACAGCCATGAGGGCACTCCACTCCTGTGGAAGGTCCGCTGTGCCAAACCTTGTCTGTGCACGACTCAAACATATCAGCAGGACACTCCGTCAGTGAGTCAACAACTACAACACACAGAAGCCTCTGCTCACATCAGCCTGGGTACGGGAGTGTCACGTCAGTCATCTGCATACACCCAAAACACGTGGCAATCCAGTTGTACTGTATACACAGATGAGTCCTCCAAAATTGATGTGCAAAACTGCATGTCCAGTGGAGACGGGCACACAGTCAGGGTACTAGGAACATTGGACAGTGGTAAGCCCAACAGATGTGCAACAGTGTAGGACAAAGATGGTAATCTACAAATGCTAAACGTACATCCCTGTGTCAAATGCTGAACATTACACCCTCAGACTGCAGCAAGGGATGCTATAGATCCAGACTAGATTAGGACACATATCCCATGGACCACATGGAGCCCATCACAGCAAAACTTCATTTACCTGATCTGAACACAATTACAACAGCAAATGCATGATTCTACACATCTACATCATGTACCACCAAAGATTAACCACAAGTAAACAAAAAGAGGCTTTATTCAGCAAGTGTGCAACTGAAATCAAAAGTCCAAAATTAACTACGGCCAATGTCCAGTCCAAATACACAGTCCCAACAGGGTGATGTGTGACAACTTGTCACCAATTGCTTGCCTGCACAGGTACTGACAGGGGACATCCCCCTTGGAGGGGCATACGAGGGGCAGGCCAGGCACCGCAGGGACAGGATCAGGGGATGCCAGACGGAGGCAGGGAAGGTGAGGTGGGTGCAGGAGAGTCACCGGCAACTGCAGTGGAGGTGTCTGACTCAGGGCGGGCCGGCACCACCGCAGGGCTCAAGTCCGATGGTGTTGGTGCTACAACCACTGCAGTGGGCTGGTCAGATGGAGTGGACTGGGTCCCCAATGCAGTGCCCGAGTCAGACGGGGTTGTTGTGGACTCCACCGCAGTGCATGACTCCAAGGGAGTGGAAGGGGGGCAGAAGTGCTGGGCAGGACAGAGGGGGGACACGGTCTCCACACCAGTGGCACATACAGGCAGAGCGTCTGGTTTGGGGGTGGAAGAGCAAGTGGCAGGGGGGAGGGCCTGAGCAGTTTGGGGATGCGGTATCGGTGTGTGGGGGAACCTGGGGCAGGGTGTGGCGGTGGAACCTGTGGAGTGGTGGCCTGGGGGATGGAGGTGAGAGACTGGGTGGGTGACTTGCAGGGCGGTGGCGGGGTCTTGCTCTTCCGGGTCCGGGGGGACTTGCGGGTGGGGGCTCACTCTGCCTGCGCCTGGGGGAGGGTGTCCGGGGGCGAGGGCACTCCCTCTCTGTGTGTGGACTTCCTCTTCCCCCGGTATGCTGGATCAGCGGGATTGGAGGGGAAGAGGCCGAGGTCAGAGAGGAAGAGCTGCTGTGTAGGTGGGGTTGCAGGTGAGGCAAGGGAAGGGGTCTTGGAGGGAGAGGATCTTGAGGATTGCGGAGTGACTGTGGTTGCCTGTGTGTGTGTCAGTTCCCCATCCCCTGTGTGTGTGGAATCAGTCCCCTGAGGATGCTTGTGTGCACGTCTTGCCTTGGTTTTGGGTGTGTGTGTGCTGCTCGTGTCTGTGTGTTTGGGTGATTGTGCAGGTGTGCATGTGCTTTGGACAGGTAGGGTGGTAGGAAGTGTGGATGGGGCAGAGGTGGGAGGGATGAGGGACTGTTGGAGGAGGGACACTGCTGCCGTCAGGGAGGAGTCCATGGACCTATTGCTCCTCTGTAGGGCAGACATACCCGTTGAGATGCCCTCCATGAACGACACCAGCTGTGTCAACAGAGTGGTGTGTGCATGGAGGACAGTCAGCATTGCTGTCTGCCCTACATGGAGCTGCCGAAGGAGGTACACAGACTCCTCACTCAGGGCAGCAGGGGACACAGGGGCAGGGGGTGCGGTGCCTGGCTTGAAGGAGACACGCTCCCGAGCACGGGAGCCTCCACGGACCTCAGGAATGGGAGCCAATGGGAGCGCGTGGTGGTGGTGGTGGTGGCGGGGTCAGACAGACTAGCTGGGGTGTGGTGGCTGCTGACACCCGCATCCACAAGGGAGTCATCCTCCGAGCTGCTGTGGTCCCCAGCTGAGGTGGATGGTGCTGAGGACTCCTCGGTGTGGCTCCCCTCGCCCTCCGTGCCACTGGGTCCCTCTGACCACTCGTCGGACGCTGACCCAGTCTGGCTCCGCTGCTCCTCCTGGTCCGTGGAGCTGTCCCCTCCTGTGGCTGTGGATGTATCTGCAAACAATTAGGGAAACAGACAAACATCAGTCACCTGCACTGACCGCACACACCACAGTAAGTACAGCACATCACAGAGCAAGCCCTGGCATCTCTAGTAGAACATTGCCAAAAGTCATCACACAGATTAGGAGAAGCCAATTGTCAGTCTGATGGTCAACCATGGAACAGACACCCCTCCTGCCCTTGCACCCATCTGTCTGGTGCCTGTCTGATGGTAAGACCCCAGTGTGGACACATGCACCACCTACACAGTAGTTGGACATTGCTGAGAACACGGTGAAGTATGTGAACATGCCCACGTCACATCTCTTGCCACTGAGTCAGTGCAGGTGTCTGGATAAATGGACGGCCAGAGTCTAAATAGAAATGCATGTGATGCATACCAGCACCAGACCCCATGAAGCACCCATGTCCGGATAGTCAATGCCACAATGGGGTGCATGTTGCACATGTCACTCCCCTGCAGGATCACTCTTAGGAAGTTTAATGCCATGACACAGGCATGCCTGCAAAGTCATACATCACTGTCTCCAGTCACATGGCCATGGCAGCCAGCCAACCACAGTCTGCACTGTGTCACAATCCTAGGACATGGGGAAGGCAAGTAATGTAACGGACAAGTGCACATGTCCATCCCCCAAAACCACATCATCTGAACTACTATTTGTCCACGTCATACCAATTGGACATATGGGGGACATGAAACACAACTCTCTGAACATGAGCACCTCACAGTGTGCTGAGAATGAAAAACAGCTGCCTGAAAGTCACAGTGGCATACACCTGTCTGCACAGTCATGTGATCAAACACCTATAAGTCACAGAAGTCTTGTCTCACATGGTCCAATAGCAGATGGCATGCTGACCCCTAACCGATAAACATCACAGGAGTCCCGACAACGTAGTCACAGCACAACGACACAGAGGCAGACACCTGAGGGAACATTTCACTGAGCACAGCATGTCAGCTGATACACGGGAGTGGGAGTACAGAGTGTATTGTATGCCCTGGAGTAGGCATGACTGTCCGGCTCCACCTGCAAGATGGATGAGCCCTGGTCAGTAGGCAGGTGGCTAAGCATGTGTGACACACTTGACATACATACTCCTGAGGCCCAAACATTGTACCCACCCGCAGCATGGGGGTGTGGCAAATACCCCAGGGACATGTGGTGATTCTGATCTGCAAGTGGATCACATATCAAAGTTACACCCAGACTACATTGCACGACTCAGGCATTGTGTGAGCAATTGACCCACCCATGAAGGCTAACACAATATCACGGGAACAAAAGCTGTCACCCACCTTGAGCAAAGCAAAATGCAAGGACCCTGTACCCGAGTGACACAATTATCCTGAGCGTAAGGAGCACACCGGCCTATCAGATGGGTAGTGGCCATGTCACAATAGAGGGACATGGGTACTGGACAACAAGACTGATGTACTGGGGAAGTTTAACCACGCCACAGGAGGGCACATAGAATGTCAGACAGAGTTCACAGTGCAGTCTTTGACTCACCCCCTCCTTGCTGCTGTCTGCCCTTCAGCTGCCCATCCAGCTCCGGGAAGACCACCGGCAGGATCTGGAGCATGTGGGGGGTCAGGGTCCGGTGTCCGCCCCTCCTGCGAGGAGGCGACAGCTTCAGCTGGACCCTTGCAATCCTCCGGGTCCAGCCCCGAAGGTCCTGCCACCTCTTCTGGCAGTTGCGGATCCGGCGCTTGTAGACCCCCACGGATCTGACTGCCTGGACGATGGCCAGCCAGATATCCTGCTTCTGATGGGCATCAACCTGTGAGGATGACAAAGTGAAAAGGCCATTACTACACATGCAACATATCCGTGCATCACACAGTTGGAAATACATGTCTCAATCACAGGGGCATATGATGTACACAGGCAGTGCAACGAGGGCTATGGACAGTTTGCCAGCAGTTACTACATGGTATCATTGCATGGCAAGTGAATCCTTGTTTGAATGCACTGTTACTCCACTGTACCTGTTCAGTGCATGTGACTACACACTTTGGGGGTGAGTACTACTCAGTGAGCATGCTAGCCAGTGGTGTGCACACTGTAAATCCTGCTAGTCAGACAACATGCACAATTAGTAAGGCAGTGGACAGCACACTCACCTGCTCCCCTGGTGTCCCATACAGCTTGCTGTACTGTGGAAGGAGGTTGTCCAGCAGGGCCTGGTTCTCCTCATGGGTGAAGGCTGGGGCTCTCTCCACAGTACGTGCCATTGCAGTAGCCAGAGGATGCAGAGACAGCAGCAGTGTAGTGGCAGATGTCGTCCTGGAGCATGTAGTGCAGGCAAGTGAGCCCTCAGGGGAACAGCCAGCATTATATGTGTTCTGCAGAGGCAGATACTGTGCCATGTGTCCAAAGTGATAGGTCCAAGTCGTATGCATCTTATGAATCTGACCAATCCATGGAATTGCAGCACCAAGACACGCCCACAGCATCCTTCAAAAATTTCAACTTCATGACACCCATGAATTTGCAACATTGTTGTGGCTGGCCAACTGAATTCACTGCATCAGACTCGTTGAAGCTTCAAAAACGCGTCCGTTGCCATGCCAGGCCCCAGCCAATGCGTGCGCACCGATCGGATCATTGCTGTACAACGCGTACCGCATACACGCTCACATTCAATGCAATGGTCCGTGCGGGCACACCGATCGGACCATTGCTGTGCAACGCGTACCAGGCATACAACGCGTACCCGCTCACATTCAATGCAATGGTCCGTGCGGGCACACCGATCGGACCATTGCTGTACAACGCGTACCAGGCATACAACGTGTACCCGCTCACATTCAATGCAATGGGCCGGCCGGGCACACCGATCGGACCATTGCTGTACAACGCGTACCCGCTCACATTCAATGCAATGGTCTGTGCGGGCACACCGATCGGACCATTGCTGTACAACACGTACCAGGCATACAATGCGTACCCGCTCACATTCAATGCAATGGTCCGTGCGGGCACACCGATCGGTCCATTGCTGTGCAATGCGTACCAGGCATACAACGCGTACCCGCTCACATTCAATGCAATGGTCCGTGCGGGCACACCGATCGGTCCATTGCTGTGCAACGCGTACCAGGCATACAACGCGTACCCGCTCACATTCAATGCAATGGTCCGTGCGGGCACACCGATCGGACCATTGCTGTACAACGCGTACCAGGCATACAACGCGTACCCGCTCACATTCACTGCAATGGTCCGTGCGGGCACACCGATCGGACCATTGCTGTGCAACGCGTACCAGGCATACAACGCGTACCCGCTCACATTCAATGCAATGGGCCGGCTGGGCACACCGATCGGACCATTGCTGTACAACGCGTACCAGGCATACAACGCGTACCCGCTCACATTCAATGCAATGGGCCGGCCGGGCACACCGATCGGTCCATTGCTGTACAACGCGTACCAGGCATACAACGCGTACCCGCTCACATTCAATGCAATGGGCCGGCCGGGCACACCGATCGGTCCATTGCTCTACAACGCGTACCAGGACAGGTCACACGCATATGTCACCATGCTGGTCACTGGTGAACCTATGCCAGCCACATTTACTTTCCAGGGACTCAGGGGCACACCTACAACACCACACCCAGTCCACACTGTCTATGACGCATGTGTGGCAGCATAACCTTCTGTGTATGGGGGTGAACATGTGGATTTTGGGGTGGCACTTGGGGGCAGACACACCCAGGCTGTGCATGTATTAATGGGGACAGGGTCCTTTGTGTGTTGTGCACCTGACCACTGTGGTGTGCAACTTTTCATTTCTGAGCATGTGTCATGGTCACATTTCCAGGTTGTGTATGTGTATGACATGTCACATACCCCCAGGCTCACATGTGGGAAGGCATGTACGTCACAGGGTGGCCCATTCCAACAATAGTGATGTCCCTCCACAGTCTGTGTGCATGTTGTGTATCACATGTCTCTGACTCCATGTGCACAATGGGAGACAGTCTCCACATCCACGTGGTGTGTGCATGAACTTTGATGGTGTGTGTGTGTGTGTCACAGACATCCATGTCTGTCCTGCAGAGGCTACAGGGGCCACCACCTGTGGGTGTCATGTTTGTTTTTCTGACGTGTACATGATACGCCATGTCATGCCAGTGTCCATGTGGCAAGACAGGCTCCCTGGGAATCTACCTGTCAATGAGCTGTGATGCCTGTGGAGCATCTGTCCAGACATGTCACTGTGGTATGTGTGTGGAACGTGAGAGCAGTTAATGGGTACTGTGACACAGCCTAATGGTGTCCCATAGCACACCCTGGAACCTGTTGTCAACACTTGTTGAACAGAGATGTTAGATGATGTCCATGTAGGTGCCATATATGTCCAAACGGGACGACACACACATCAAGTACTTGTGTATGTTGATGATGTATCATGTGAAATTGAGTATGGTGATCGGCACATAGGTGGGGTGACTGACAATCTTGCTTTCTTCACCTATGCACTGCAGGGCTCCTGCTGTCCATCGACCATTCCCAGACCTGGCAACGATGGTGGAACGTGACAGCATCCGACGGTACCGCTTCACCAGGAAGCGGATTGAGGATTTGGCAGTGCGGTTGGCCCCACATTTGCAGCCTGGCCGGCCGTATCCTACAGCGCTGACCCCCAAGGTGAAGGTGATGGCAGCCCTACACTTCTTTGCCACCGGTACCTTTCAACACACTGTGGCGACTACTGGTGGGATGTCACAGACTATGTTCAGCCGTGTGCTACGCGATGTTTTGGGGGCAATGTTGAGATACCTGAACCAGTACATCTATTTCCCAACACGTCAACGACTCACTGACGTCAAGAGTGACTTCTATGCCCTGGGGAGGATGCCACATGTAATTGGCTCCATTGATGGGACACATGTGGCTTTGATACCACCACAGGCACATGAGCAGGCATACCGCAACCGTAAACATTACCATTCGATCAATGCTCTGGTGGTATGTCTTGCAGATATGACCATCTCACATGTGTGTGCCCGTTTCCCCGGTTCTGCACACGATGCCTACGTGATGAGGAGTAGTCGCATCCCGAGGATGATGTCACAGATGCCGAACCAGCGTGCCTGGCTTGTTGGTGTGTACTGACTTTGTACCATTGTGTGTGTTCTGCTATGTTGTTTTCGGCACACATTTTCAAATCGGCTAATGTGCAATTGTCTGTCTCTAGGTGACTCGGGATACCCCAACATGCCGTGGTTGCTGACACCCCTCAGGAACCCTGTGACACCAGCCCAGATGCGCTACAATGAGGCACATGGTCGGACAAGGAGGGTGATTGAGCGGACCTTTGGTCTCCTGAAGAGCCGCTTCCGCTGCCTGTACAAGACAGGAGGGGCCCTCCCATATGCCACAGCAAAGGTGTGCAAGATTGTCATCATCTGCTGCATGCTACACAACCTGGCAGTGCGGAAGGAGTTGCCTCTCATCCTGGATGACGATGACCAACGTCCGCCACCTGTGGAAGATCCTGGCCTGGGTCACGATGCCAGTGAAGATGATGATGATGGTGATGTCCGCACACAGCTCATCACCAACTTCTTCAGCTGAATGTGAGTCTCCAGAGGGTTGTAATGTCAATGATTTGAGTTTGCATGATATGTGTGTGTGGTGCTCTGGTGCTGTTTGAGTGTGGCCATGTGCTACTTGACTGGATGCGTGCAGCGATGTGTCCTTGCAGGTGGTCTGTACTGCCCAACAGTGTTGACATGCTAACTTGGTTTTGTGTAGTTATCTCGTGACATGTATTAGACATGAGTATTGCCGTTCTGTGCTGTTCTTCAGTGGTTTTGACTGTGTGTCATGTCTGTCCTTCACAGGGTGCTGCTGGAGTTGTCTGATCAACTTGGATCCCCCGAATCCATGATTCAACTTCCAAGGTGGAAGCAGTCGTTTCCCTACAGGTGATGTGCCACACACCCCTGGACTTTCTATCTTCTGCACTTTTTGACTTTGTGGCCACAGCCAGGTTGGATTAGCTTGCATTTGTAGTGGAAACTACATGTTGGAAATGTGTAATAAACCTGTGCTTGACTTTGGGATGTGCGTTGTCTGTAGTCACACATCTGACTGACATTTGCTTACTGCACCTGTTGTCTAGTTGACAGTGACTGTGAATAGGTGGCGTGTCTGTACATTCCACTGTATTTCGTTGCAACATCAGTATAGGTGATGAGTCTGATGGCCCTGGTGTGTATGTGTTTTGTGGCCCTAGTGGTGTGTCTCCCTCATATGTGTCACGTCGCCATGACTGACATGACAGTGTTGGACTTGCTGTAGCAGTTAGCATGCACAGTGTAATTTAGCAGATCAACATCTACATGACAAAAACCACGTTGGAATCACAACAGAGGCAGATATGGTGTATTGGTGAGTTTATTTACATACAGGTGTGAGGATGGTGCACAGGATGGTGGGTGCTGTACATAGAAATTTGGATCCAAAGTTCCCATGTGAATTGGAAGTCTTGGTAGCTGAAATGTCCAGAGTAAAGTCCACAGTCATCTGATACATTTGGTCAACTAGAGCTCCCCATGTCATGTGGGAGAGTTGGCTTGGCTTCGACAGGGCGTGCAGTATGCACACAGAGGAAAAGTTCCAGAACAGGTGTTGGCTTCCTGGGGGATGTAGATGGCCATCGGCCTCTCAGTTTGGCCTCCTCGGACAGCCCCTCTTCTTGGGGGGGGACCCTCAGGTGCAGGCTGCGGCGGTGCAGGGGACTCTCTGCCAGAGTCCTCCTCCCTCCCTGTGGCATTTGCAGTTGTTTCAGCAGCAGATGTTGTGGGCACACAGGGAGGTGAGGCCATGTTGGTGCTGATCTGGCGGAGGCATGTCAGTATGTCCCTATGCACCGCTGTCAGTTGTTCCAATGTGTCCCACTTGGACTCCATGCCACACATGTGTGTCTCGACACGTGACATGTGTGTCTCGACACGGGACATGTGGGAGTCCAAGCGGGCATGATAGGCAGCCTGCTGCTGTTGTATGTCCTTGAGGATCCCCACTACCTGGCTGACCTCTCCGGTGCTAGTCTGGTACGCATCCGCGATGCGTGCCAGTTGTGGGTCATCATACAGTCCAGACCCCTCTGCAAGGAGTGACCTATGTCTACCACCCCTCCCACCACCCCTGGCGACACGTGCAGGACCTGCAGTGGCACGCACAGGTGACCGTGGGCCCACTTGGGTGTTCTTCCTGGGCTCGTTGTCACCAGCTCCAGTTTGGGCCTGGGTCCCTGCGCTGTTGTCATCTGTGGTCCTTGGTGTGTCCGTGTTGGCAGGGGTGGCCTGTGTGTTGGCAGTTGTTGGAGGAGTGGGTGCAGGGGGTGCAGATGTTGGTCCTGCTGGTGCTGCATGATGACTCACACCGGAGGGTCCAGCTGGTTCTTCGCCATCCGAGGAGTGCAGAGGCTGATCCACACCAGTGAGCTCAGTGTTCCCCGGAGCCTGGGAAAGGGAGTCCTCCTGGTCTGCTGATGTGTCCCCATCATCTCCTGTTTTGGGGAGAGACACAGATTGTATGTTATGTTTCTACTGGCATCAATTGTTCAAACACCTGACAGTTGTGACTGTACCTCTGGATGTGGGCCAGGACATTGCATTCTCCTAAATAGTGACAGTCAGTGAGTGATATTGGTGTAGCACATTGTCCTGCCAACCTGTGGCATGTCAATGTGAATGTTGAGGTGTGTGCATGACCAGCATTGGTGGTATTTGGTTACCATCCAGGCCTCCTTCTCCCCCAGCCCAGTTATCCCACCATGCAACGTGCTTGCATTGCAGGGAGTGCAAGTTGGCTTTCAGGATGTCAGGCAGTGGTGTCCTGCTGTTTGTTGTGCACAGTTCCCAGCAGGGCCTTGTGCTCCCCACAGCAGTACCCAGTGTCAGCCATCTTGTGAGTCCTTTTCCACTCCCTGTGATGTGAGCATGGTTGAGAGTGGTGTTGATGGGCCAATTGTGAGGGTGAGCAATATCTGTGCCTACAACTCCCATCATGCTATTGCCTCCGCCCCCTTCCCAGCATGCCCATCCTTCCTTCCTTTTGACTCTGCTTCCCTGTGGGGTGGGGTGCCTGTGCTGACAGGATGGCTGGGAGTGTTGTCCTGGCAGTTGTTTGGCTACAAGTCCCAAGAGTGTCCCTGTGCTTCACACAGCATAACCCAGGGTGGTGGTTCTTTGTGGGATCTTCAGTTAATCTGTGAGGCATTGCATTCTCCCAGGTGGGTTATGTGGAGTTAGTGTTGAGGGGGTGTGTGAGGAGAGCTGCTTGTAACTCTGGTCAGTGCTGTGAGTCCTCCTTCCCACCCAGCCAGATATCCCACCATGCAACGTGCTTGCATTGCAGGGAGTGCAAGTTGGTTTTCAGGATGTCAGGCAGTGGTGTTGTGCTGTTTGTTGGTGCACAGTTCCCAGCAGGGCCTTGTGCTCCCCACAGCAGTACCCAGTGTCAGCCATCTTGTGAGTCCTTATCCACTCCCTGTGATGTGAGCATGGTTCAGAGTGGTGTTGATGGGCCAATTGTGAGGGTGAGCAATATCTGTGCCTACAACTCCCATCATGCTATTGCCTCCGCCCCCCTTCCCAGCATGCCTATCCTTCCTTCCTTTTGACTCTGCTTCCCTGTGGGGTGGGGTGCCTGTGCTGACAGGATGGCTGGGAGTGTTGTCCTGGCAGTTGTTTGGCTACAAGTCCCAAGAGTGTCCCTGTGCTTCACACAGCATAACCCAGGGTGGTGGTTCTTTGTGGGATCTTCAGTTAGGCTGTGAGGCATTGCATTCTCCCAGGTGGATTATGTGGAGTTAGTGTTGAGGGGGTGTGTGAGGAGAGCTGCTTGTAACTCTGGTCAGTGCTGTGAGTCCTCCTTCCCACCCAGCCAGATATCCCACCATGCAACGTGCTTGCATTGCAGGGAGTGCAAGTTGGCTTTCAGGATGTCAGGCAGTGGTGTCGTGCTGTTTGTTGGTGCACAGTTCCCAGCAGGGCCTTGTGCTCCCCACAGCAGTACCCAGTGTCAGCAATCTTGTGAGTCCTTATCCACTCCCTGTGATGTGAGCATGGTTCAGAGTGGTGTTGATGGGCCAATTGTGAGGGTGAGCAATATCTGTGCCTACAACTCCCATCATGCTATTGCCTCCGCCCCCCTTCCCAGCATGCCTATCCTTCCTTCCTTTTGACTCTGCTTCCCTGTGGGGTGGGGTGCCTGTGCTGACAGGATGGCTGGGAGTGTTGTCCTGGCAGTTGTTTGGCTACAAGTCCCAAGAGTGTCCCTGTGCTTCACACAGCATAACCCAGGGTGGTGGTTCTTTGTGGGATCTTCAGTTAGGCTGTGAGGCATTGCATTCTCCCAGGTGGGTTATGTGGAGTTAGTGTTGAGGGGTGCGTGAGGAGAGCTGCTTGTAACTCTGGTCAGTGCTGTGAGTCCTCCTTCCCACCCAGCCAGATATCCCACCATGCAACGTGCTTGCATTGCAGGGAGTGCAAGTTGGCTTTCAGGATGTCAGGCAGTGGTGTCGTGCTGTTTGTTGGTGCACAGTTCCCAGCAGGGCCTTGTGCTCCCCACAGCAGTACCCAGTGTCAGCCATCTTGTGAGTCCTTATCCACTCCCTGTGATGTGAGCATGGTTGAGAGTGGTGTTGATGGGCCAATTGTGAGGGTGAGCAATATCTGTGCCTACAACTCCCATCATGCTATTGCCTCCACCCCCCTTCCTAGCATGCCCATCCTTCCTTCCTTTTGACTCTGCTTCCCTGTGGGGTGGGGTGCCTGTGCTGACAGGATGGCTGGGAGTGTTGTCCTGGCAGTTGTTTGGCTACAAGTCCCAAGAGTGTCCCTGTGCTTCACACAGCATAACCCAGGGTGGTGGTTCTTTGTGTCCCTGTGATGTGAGCATGGTTCAGAGTGGTGTTGATGGGCCAATTGTGGGTGTGACCAATATCTGTGACTACCACTCCCATCATGCTATTGGCTACACTGACTTGACCAGCATACACAGAATTCCTTCCTTTGAGTGAGCTTCCCTGTGAGGTGGTGTTCTAGTGGTGGGTAAATATCTGGGAGTGTTTGTTGTTTCTATTTGTGCCACTGCCTTGCTGTATTTGTTGTTAGGTTTGTAGATCTCATGACACAGTTACATATCACTATGAGATGGCAGGTATTGTGTTTGTCTGACTAGCATTCACATCTTGGGATGAATATCTTTTGGTTGCTGTGTATTTGCTAAGTGTGCATGGTTTGCCTGTCCCCTTGACTGTGATGTGTGTGTGTTGTCACACCATATTGTATATATTAGTTGTGTACTCACCAGGCTCTGGGATGTCTGTTAGTCCGTATACGCTCACTGGTGGTAGGATGGCCCGCACCTTCTCCTCCCAGGGCCTGAGGTATACTGGTTTTGCAGGAGGGCCACTGCCGGTGTGCTGGCTGAGGAGGTAGTCCTTTTTGAGTAGGTCCCGGACCCTCCTGCGCACATCATACCACCTGTTCTGGATGTCTTCCTTTGTGTGCAAACATGGTGATTGTGCGTTCACCCTGTCGACAATCCTCGCCCACATCTTGGTTTTCTGCGACATGGGGGTCTGTTGTACCAAGGTACCAAACAACTGTGGCTCTACCCTGAGTATCTCGTCTACCAGGACTTCCAATTCACAATCTAGGAACTTATGTTTCTTCTTTGGGGGCATGGTGATGGGTGGTGGTGGTGATTGATGTGTGTGTGTGTGTGTGTGTGTGTGTGTGTGTGTGTGTGTGTGTGTGTGCAGGTGGGGGGGTGTGAGTGTAGGTTTAGCTGGGTGTGTGTGAGGGTGCTATTTGTAGGTGTGGTAATGGTGTGTGGCTTGTGTGATGTATGAGCTGTGAGTGTGTCTGTGGTTGCTGTGTGATGGTGTTCTGTCTGGCAGGTCAGTGGAATTTGCAAAGGATCATGGTAGGGATTTGTGGCCTTTATATAGGTGGAGTTGGAGGTGTGTCCTTGTTCCATTTTTTTTCCCTCCCTGTATTTATTGGCTTAGTGGTTGCTGGTTTGGCCCTTTTTTTTCAAATTTTTCCTTGGTGTTTTTGGTGCATGTAGGAGTCGTTCTTGTGTCCGAGTAGGATGCTGCAGTTGTCTGGTGCGATCTTGTCCGACTCGTTCCCGCTGTGTGTCAGCTAGGTTTCATATGCGGCGTACGAGTCGGTCGCGGAGTATTGGGTTGCTTCGGCTGGGTTTTGTATGCGTGTCGGTCGTACGGCTTGTGCTCCGGGCGAGTCGGTCGTGTTTTGCACGCACAGCATCGTACTACGCGGGTCGGAGTTCGCGGGTACGTTTCGTTCGGGTTCAATCCGAGTGCGTGTCGGTCGGTTCGTTTCGCGTGATTTCCCAGCCGGATGGCTTGTTTCCGTCCGGCTCGGTCGGTCGTTTTGTATTCCGTCCGAGTCGGTCGGATTTCACATTCATTTCATCGTACTCCCCGGGTCGTGCGGCGCCGGTCCGAGTCGGTCGGAATAAATTCCCGTACCGAGTCGGTCGGTACGTTTTCCGGCCCGAATCGGAATCGGCCCCTATGTCTCTGTGGGAGTGAAGATTTACCACCTACACCTCAAGAAGCTGGCTCTCAATACACATATGTCTCTAACTATGTGAAGAAGAGTTGCCACAGGAGGGAGGGGTGGGAAGAAAGAAAGAGAGAAAGATTCACCTTCTTTGGAGATCAGGTTTTACTCTATTTGATGGGTATTGTAGATTACCGCTTGATCGCCTCAATGAGTGGCCTCTGGCTCTTTCTGCTTGGTTCTTGTTCACCTTAGAAAGCAAACAGATCATCAACAGCCAGGACAAGTATTTATGAGTTGTTGTTATGTACACAATCAATCCTTAAACTCCCTGAACAATTACCTTTACAATGTTTACTTTGGTGAGGTTGGTCACTTATCCATTGTGTCATCATGTACTCTCTCTGGAATTGTACATCTGCAATCAAAAACAAAACATTAGCAAAATGTTCAATAATTAGCATTGGTTTAAAGTTGTTGTTTTCAACCTTCTTCCGAATCTCACCTTTGTGAATATTAATCAGATATTCCCTGAATCACTCAAGAAGCTGTGAGTCTTTGTTACCCAGCTCACTATTAAATGCACTGGCAAAGGCTCTTCAACCAAAAATCTGCGCGTCAGTATTTACTTGGTTCTCTCTGTTTACTGCACAGAAAGATTTATAGTTCAAAACGGATCACTGATACAAAATCAACTCCTAAAACATCGAACTACAAAAATATCGCGTCAAGAATATCGACACACAATACACAAAAAAGAAATAACACAAACATCGATAAAAAATATAATTTAAAAAAATCTTGATGACAAAAATATCGACAACAGAAATAAAGAACACAAAAATATCGATAACATTAAAATAAAATGAAACACATCAAAAACATCAATATAAACAATATCGAAAACACAAACATCGATAAAATACATATAAACTATATTGGAAATAACATTTAAACATAAAAATATACTATTTACAATTATATAATTAAATAACATATACCAAATATTTTAAACAAACATTAAAAATAATTACAAAATTAATAACATTAAATAAAACAAATACAATACAAATCCAAATACAAATAAACAAACATTACAACATTAAAAATATATCACACCTACAGTAAATAAACAAACATAAATATATATCATATTTAAAAAAGATATTACATGTATTTACACATACATTTAAATAATAATAAACAAAATAAAAACAAACATTAAATAAACATAATAAATATTAAACAAATTAAAAGGTAACAGCTAAAAATTCAAAAAGATATCTCGACCAATAAATTTAAACTAAACCAACACAAACCAATAGAAAATTCTAACTAATTAACTAAACACTATAAAAACAATCAATTAATCAACACTGAGGGGCCGATTCCGATTCAGGCCGGAAATCCCTCCGACCGAGCCGGACCCAGAGAGATTTCCGACCAAACCGGACCCTAGCAGTCCGACCGAACGAGTACGATGCGTTCGCATGCTATCGGACTCGATTCGTTCGGACTCCCATTGAAGTCAATGGGAGCCGTTCGTACAACACGTACGCGGGCTCCCATTGACTCAATGGGTGCGAGGTGAACAAGGGCGCCCCCTACAGCGGGTACGCGTCGAAGCGGGTCGCGCCGTACATGCACAGGCAGGGGGGACCCATGGGTTCCCCCCTGTGTGCGACTCGCGCGGCTAGGCGTACAGGGGGGTCCGACACGGACCCCCAAAGTGCGGCTCCGACAGCTCTTTCGAGCCGGACGGCGCGAGTCGGTCGGACTGCTCGAGGCACGCATCGTACTTACCCGGCCGGGGAACGTCTCCATTGCGCTGTGCGAGTCATGTCCGTGCGAGTCGGTCGGAGCGGTTGGGTCCCGCGAACGAGTCGGTCGGCGATTTCGCGTACGCTCGCATTGTACTCGCTCGCCCGGACGCACGTCCGACTCGGTCGGGAAACAGGGCTCCGAATCGGATCCGGTAATGCCGACTCCGATTCGGCGCCCTACCGGCCGAGATCGGAATCGGCCCCAAAGTGTACCGTAAAACGGACAAACAAGGAGAAGAGTGAACCTTTGCGCGAGAGAGAACACAGAATGAAAAACAACTACACAAACAACTATTCCGAAAATCCCTCAATACAGGTAAGAACAAGTATTTATAACTAAATACATTAAATTAACTTTTTTTTAATTAACTAAAACTATTACATGTTTTCCTTTACATATCACAGATTAAACTTCACTAAAAATCCACCTAGAAAATTGAAGACAAAGATTTATCTGCACAACAAAAATTAAATAAACATTATCAAAAATATATCACAAAGTAAGTATATGATTCAACCAACAAATAAAGTATTTAAAACTAATACATTTAATAAAAATGCAAAACATAGCTAACAAATGCTTTTTTTTAACAGCTTCAACAAAAGTAAAAAAAACCACAACATCAACGAAAGACACTTCATCAACTAAAAAGAGTAAGTATAGATTTTGTTTACAAATAAATAAAAATAGAGACTAAATAATCAAAGTAATCAAATTAAATACAACTATAACCTTTTCTTTTATGTTTTACACTTCACTATAACTCTACCAAAAAACCTCAAAACAAACAACTTTAAAAACAAATACAAAATCAACATTAAAGAAAAATATAAAACTAAGGGGCATATGTACAAGATTTGGCGATAACTATCGCTAACGCAAGTTAGCGCTAGTTTTTTTATCGCCGTGTACCGCGGTTAACTATTGCCGTGTTAGCGGCATATTCCCAACACGCCGCTAAATGGCGATAGTTTATCTTACCGTGTGAACTTTCCCGGGTAAAGAACAGCGGCACGGCGATAAAATGACGCTAATGTGAAAAAAGTGGCGAAAGCCCAATTAGCGGCCAGAAACTGCACGCTAATCAGCGTGATGCCACTTTTTTCACGTTTGGGCCGCAAAACCACTATAAAACGCCCGCTATGTAGCCCAAACACACACAAAAAAAAAAAAAAGATTTGAAGAACAATGGAGGAAGCTGGACCCAGTACCGAAGAAAACAACAACCCCCCAAACACCCAGGAGGACCAGGCAGAGACCCAGGGGAAGGGCAAGGATAAGAGGAAGAGGAAGACCCGGTTCAGTCAGCAGGAAAACCAGGTCCTGATTGCGGAGGAGACAGAAAAACAACAAGAGCTTTTTGTCAGCTCCACAGTGTCATTGGGAACAAAAAATGCAATATGGCAGTCCATCACAGCCAAGGTGAATGCTGTCGGAGAGGTGAGTAGTACAGTGGATGACTGCAAGAAGCACTGGCATGATGCTAAGCGCAAGACCAAGGCGAAACTTGCAGCCAATCTCAAAGCAGCAATGCAGACTGGAGGTGGGAGTCCAGCGCCACAGGAGGAGCTGGATGCGTTGGAGGAACAGGTGTCCGCTGTCATCAGCGAGGAAACGGTGGTTGGAGTTCCGGGACAGGATACTGCTGAACAGGACCAGATACTTCAGCAACAGGGTGGATAACAACCAGGGACTGGGGGGACGGGGTGAATGGTCCCAATGGCACTCATGCCCAATTAAACATCTCTCAGTGCACACCCACAATGACTGTGGAACATGTCACGGATACCATTCTCCCTGGTGGCATAGACACATATCACCCTACTCAACCAATACATTGTAAGAGACATATTAGTGGGCTCACAGACCTGGAAATATTCACAGAAAAGTACCCAAAAAATAGAGTCCAAGATTAACATCAGACCACAAAATAAGTGCAACATCAAATAGCAAAGGGGCACATTGACTGGAGATGCGGCAGGGTGTCAAAATGGCCCCCTTGCCTCAACCCCATGCATGTGCCCATGTGTCTGAGTCATGTGCAAGAATGTGCATGTGCATCAAGGGGGACCTTACTGCACATACACAATCTTGCACACAACTCAGACACACGGGCACATGCATATGCGTGGGGTTGAGGCAAGGGGGCCATTTAGACATCCTGAGAAAGCATATAGTGAGTCGGCATACCATAAACACATGCATTGTCACAACAAAGTGATCATGTGTCTAAAAGGTGCATATCCCACAATGCACACATCCAGCAGACTTGAGTCCAAATGTGATGTCATACTATGAGCAGGGGGGATATGCCTACAACACTAGAGTGCATGGACTGTGCATATCAGGAATGTGTCACCCAAATATGTACTACATGACTTGTCTGTGTGCCATACTCACAGAACTATAATGTCCCTGTAAAGAAGGATGACATCCTAAGTATGACAACAAGCGAGAATAGCAAAGTAGCACCAAATAATGACAAATAGCTAAATGGCACCATCACCCCTTAGGTCAAAATCCAATCCTCCAATCACAAGTGTACACATGTGCACAGAAAACAGCATTCCACATCAGTCCTGGTGTGAGTTGCCCATTACACCATGATGTGCATGTAAAGCTGTCTGTTTGTTAAGTCTACATTTTCAGTGATCAAATATGCAGTCATGTCTGTCATCATCCACACGAAAACCCCGGCATTCAATAATCTGAACCAGGACAGCATGTATCATCCAATTGACCATCTGCGTGGCAAATACACAAACACACATCAGCCTGCCATTTGCATCTGATGGGAGGGGTGGGGGGTGATAGGGCCTGAGCACCACTAATACGCTTTTTGAAATCCACATCCATCAAAACTAGGCCCACGTACACACCACACCTGGGCCCAACATTGAGGGTAATGGGTGTTGTCACTGTCTGTTCAGCCTGCAACAACAATAGAAACTCACGCTGCACCATACTCACAATGGGTAAGCCAACAGGAGGGCAGTAAGCAATGCATGCAAGGAAAAACATGACTGACGACATGCACACAAGAGAAGTCACAAGAGCCTAAGCTGCAATCAGCCTGCTGACTGAACTCAACCTCTTCCTCTGGACATGTCACACCTGAAGTGCTCTGTCAGGCCCTCCACTGGGCATCTTTGGAATGTGGGGCTTGTTAGAGGCCAAGTACTGGCCCAGTCTCCAACAGAGACAATGCGCATTAAAAAATATATATTTCAGTTACACATGTGTGTGTTGTCAATGACCATTCAAGCATAGACGTCTGTACAAATGGTGGCCCAGTGAATCCATCAAAACGTACACCAAGGGACATATGTGAAATGTCCATGTTTAACTGTGTCCCAGATAGGCAGTGAGATGACCTGGTATGTGTGAACTAGCCGTGCCGTCATTGCTCAAATACAACATTTCAGCAAGATTCCAACTTAGCCCTACGTACATGATGGAAATAGGCATGTGTGCAAATATGTCCAAGTCAGTTGCATGCCACAAGTAGTGTCTCCCTTTACCATTGCTACAAAGTCTCACTTTGTAGATCTACTCACACTCTACGGGGTGGACAAAGCTTGATGTGATGGGGCTCATTGCATGTCACATTCCAAGATAGAGCACACCATATTCACATACATGAAGAATCGTTAGGGCATATTCCTACCAGCCACTATTGGAACCACAATGTCTGCTTCAGTGAAGTGGTGTTGGCAATAGGGACTTATCCCAAAGTGCAAGTCCTCAGTCAGCCCCTTCCTGTGGCCTAACAATGCCTTATTATCAATAATGAACCCTCTCATGCTGTGACCACTGTGAGCAGATAGGGCAATGTGTCTAGGGATGTATAGTGCACTGCAATTAGCATATAGGCAGATGTTGTACCACCATTTCAAGGGTGGCATCACTATGAGCCAATGCCAAAAGTAGCAGCTGGGAGAAGTGGCTATGACACTGGCACTACAGGGAGCAATGCTACATTCCCCCTCCTGTGTGCAGAAGAACTGTGGGCCCGATTCACAAAAGTAATCTGAGACAAAATCCTAACTTGACGACTTTCAGTATTCACAAAAGGCATTTAGGAGTAGTAAAGTTAGGATTCCTAACTTTACTACTCCTAAATGCCTTTTGTGAATACCGAAAGACGTCAAGTTAATATTTTGTCTCAGATTACTTTTGTGAATCGGACCCATTGTACTGCCATATGCCGTGCACATTAGATCCGCTAAATGACAACATTCTGCATGGGCAGGAGGTTGAGCCTCCATGCATAGGATCATCCAATTCAAATGATGCTGCCACACTTGCACTACGCAGCAAGTGTGCCGATGTCTGTGCATGGTAGATGGACAATGCCCCCGGCTCATGTGATATGCATGGGGTGGACGGAATCTGTGGTACCCAGCGCATACATCCATCTTCATGATGGATAAGAGTTGCAATGTCAATATCTGCCCAAGCCCATGTCCCTACGTTGTGTTGTAAATGGGCAACAATGTGCTGACCAACTCCATGAGTCACACTTAAGATGTCAAACTTCACAAAAGAGTGTCCCTAGCCTAGGCCGTAACTCCTACTTGCCACCATGTTACCCATGCAAGTTTACTGTGCTCATAACTAAAGTATCCTGACACTATCCGTCCAGCTAAGTAACATGTCATGACCACACGTACACATTCAAATGATTGTCGTGTGATAGAATAAGTTGCATACAAGGTAAAAATCAACACTCCACCAAATCACCCCTGACATAAGTGCAACCAGAATTCTAAAGTAGTAACCATTTATTATGAAAGTACAAAATAAACTACCCTAAACTAACACTAATAACTACTACAACTAACCTAATCTAAACTAACTGGAACAAAGTGAATGATAACCTAAACTATCTACCATTACTATTCTTAAACACGCAACAACATATCTAAGACATCAACCCCCCTCCCACCCTTAAAGCACATCATGAGACTGGACAAAGACATCTAAGCTATACATAATCTAACTACACTGTTAACCTACACAAATATATATTTTTGGGGATTTTTTTTTATATAACAACCAAGACATCAACTCCCCACCCAAAGGAAAAGGAAACTTATCCCCAAATACTTTAGAAGAATAAATATCTAAAACGTGTTTAAAATCTAACACTTACCATACCTACACTACAACTACACTACCTAACACTTAAAATACTTACCTAACACTAACTAAGAACAATAAATAACATTGGGGGAAGGGAGAAGAGGGGGATGGGGCTCAAAATGTCCGCTCAATATGGGAGACCCAGGGCTGCCTTTATGTCCTGCAGGTGCCTGGTAAGCTCCGCCATTTCTCGATGTATTTCTGCCAGGATAACATTATTGTCCATGACTGTGCGCCGGTCCCACACAGTGAACGGCACCACCTGATCTGCTGGTGCAGATGGCATTGTCCCTTGTGTGTGTGTTGTTGAAGGGGGATGTTTTGCTGCCTGTCCACGCCGGGAGCCATGCCTGTCGCCAGAGGGGCCAGGGATGGCCTGTGTGACACTCTGCCTACCGTGGGTCATTGCCTCGGGCACCGACTTCCAATTACCAGCTGCCCGGTCTTCTTGGTACCTCCGTGCCATGTTGCGATATCCCCTTGAGACCTTTCTGATGTGGAGGTACCGGTCCTTCCTCACCAGGAAGGCGTGGGACTCCTCTGGCGACATGTTGTCTGTCAAATAAGAGCAATGACAAGATGCGAGTCCTGATGACTATGTCAATGTTCTCCATTTAACTCCGAAACACAAGGTCAGTGAAACATGGGAGCCTACACTGTAACGTAACATTGAGAAGTTAGAAAGTGACCTGGACAATGCAATGTGGAATCCAGTATCAGTAACAACATGATGGGGAGACTGACATGACAGTGCATGGCATGTGACATGTAGTGTCACAACCAAATGAGACTGTCAGTGTCAAATGATGGTGCTTTGACATACCCTGACTGATGGTGACATGTACAAGGAATTGGATGAGGGAGACATTAGCCCTCCGGGTGTAGCGCCTCGCTCATCCTCTACTGTAACACAGTGCTGCATCATATGTACAATAATCATGTGCAGCCCTTTGTGTCCCCCAGCAACGGCGTGAAGTTCCTCAACTCTGCGCCAACACATGCACCCTTGCACAAGAGTGCAAGGGTGTCTGTGTGCAGGGGAGGCTTGCTTATGTGTAGGAAGGTTACCCTTCCCGCACATGAGCAATCCTGGAACAGCCCTACTTACAGTTACTTTTGTGCTGCATCAAGCAGCACACATGGAAACACGTTAGGTGGCTGAACACTGACTTGTACATGAGGTGCAGGCCCCCTCTCCATCACAACTTCACAATAGGTGACGAGGTGCTGGCGAGAGGGGGAAACGTAGTTTACTCAATTTTTATAAATCTGCATGTCTTTGATCCGCAATTCTTACTACACTGACAATTTAACAACGCAGGGCTTTACAACGCAAACTGTTACAATGCATTCCCCAAAGTAACGGCCCCCTGGAGTCATAATGGTAATTGTGTTATAATGGGAAATGCGTCTTAACGAATAGCGTTGTAGAGGCCTGCGTTGTAAAATATATTGTGCAGAAATAACTGCAGAGCCAAAGCATGCGGTGTAAATGCATGCAGAGTAATGTCACTAATTTGGCGAGAGGGGCCTGAACATTTGCCCCGGAGTCTACCAGGGGAATGACCCCAAGGAGACAGCTTGGCAACACCATTGCAGTGGCAAAACATGCCAATGAGATACATAGGGCCATCTTTGCTTGGTGTTTGGGGAACATGCCATTGATATCCTTGGCTTAAAGCTACGCCCTGCTACTTCTGTGATGCTGGTATGCAGCATACCTACAATAAGACTGTGCAGACCTGTGTCTGACTACGCACGGCCTGAAAACCACTGCCTCCTTGGGCATGATCGGGCCCACTTGCACCGTCATCTCAGTCAAGGATGTACATGCATTCCATGTCTGGCCATACTCATCAACACCACTCACATGTCTCCTCTCCTATCTGTATGCTCTGTAATCCACATGCATGTGCTGTAGTGACAGAACCCATAGATGTCACTTGCATGGGTATCACTGACTGGCGATGTGCAAAGTTACATCTGGAAGACATATGCATTGCTCCATCTTCACTTATTGATTTGTACACACTTCACACTTCCACAATACATCATCACACTGGAGGCAAGGTACATGTGATGCACACCCATACTGCATGCTACAACGTCAATGATTTCCCCCAGACATTCATCACATCTCACAATGCCAATATTAAATGGCTGAGCTCACCAGTTGCGTGTGGGTCCTTGTGATGGAGCAAGGACTCGTAAATGAGACTTGCTCGGAAGCAATCCTCTCGTTTAACTCATTAACAAACTATTAACAACTTGTTTTGTGATTAATAATACGCATTTCCTTTACACGCGGGAGAAAATGAAGCTTGCCTATGTGTTTACTAACTGCAATAACATGAACGAAGGACTAAGATGCATTCTAACACGGGATCTTTACTGCGCATGCGTCTACTGCATCTACGTAGTATGACATACTAACGCTTGGAGGGAAATTCTGGCGCCTGCGCAAAGAACCATAAAATGGCCGCTTGAAAACTCACATGCATGGCACCTGGTTGCTGAAATTAGAAAATAAGTTTTATACTAACGCAAATGCAGAAAGGGAAATAATAAATGGTATGGGCTAGAGTAGAGGTTGGTGGTATACAGTGAAATCATTTATTTTTGAGAATAACATTTTTCCTTTTTGACTTTATTAATAGTGCGTATTTGGCCTGATAAATTTGTCTGAGTCGAGCAGACTGACGTTGCGCAACGCATGCGCCCTGGCGAGAAAGTACGAAAGATCACTAAGAACTTGTCACGCGTCCAAGGTCGGCGAAGATGTGCCCTGAGAACATGAGGGTGAAAAGTTCATATGAAGGAACTTTATTCAAGAGATCGCAACATTTTATATTAATAAAGTTTGGAGATATATGGGAAAGGAAGCGGGGGAATAAAGTTTGAGGGGAGGAGTTTTGAAACAATGGTTTAAAGAAATAAGTGAAATATAAGCATGGTGTGATGATCATCCCCCCCTTCGCCTGTCCAATCAGAAGTTAGTATTTTGTAAAATTGAAACATTAATCGGTGGTACATGGTAATAGAAAGGTATAATTGAAGTAGTTTAGCTAGTTTAGTGAGCTAAGCTTGTTGGGAGCGGAAGCAGCAGAAAAAATACGGAGTTTGGGATGCTGTTGGTGCTGGGGGGTGGTGCTGATGCTCTGAATTGCTGATGAAGAAATCGAATGCAGAACCATCTACTTAATTTGGGTGGGTTAGAAAGAAGATCGTGGAAGAACCACGAGGAGGAAGAGAGTGTCAGAGAGGGGTGTGACGTAGTCGTCGGTATCTAGAGAGGTGAAGTATCCTGTCCTGATTCCTGGCCTGAAGTCTTTGTCTCCTGATCTGTCCTGGGGACCCTTACCAGCCCTTTGGCCAGGGGGTTGGTCTTCACACCATACTTGGTAATTATAAATTCATCGTCTTGATAAATGCTCTTCTCTCTCTATCCTCTTCTTTCTGAGCATAGTTGTTGTGTGGATCTGAACTATTATTATATCTATTGAATTTTTGATTGAATTGGCACTCTTGCGAATGAGGTGTTTGTACTGAAACGTTTTTGAGATGGTTCACAAACAACTAATTTAGATAAAGATTTTAAAACTTCTGAGTCTGTGATTATTTCATTTTAATCGAGAAATGTATAATAAGTCATATTAATTATCACCATCAACTAGTTATACCTAATGGTCCATTGACCAGAGGAAAGAACTATTTGATCAGTGAAAGATTTAGTTGGAGAAGAAATAACTAGATCTTAAGGTATGAAAATCATTAAAAACTAAAAGTTCCAGCGGTCTACTTGGTGTTAGAGGAAGCGAGTTGTATGGGCCCAGGTGAGTATATGGTAGTGGAGTATCTGTTGTTAGTACGCCGCTGGATCACTTAAAGGTGTCGATGTCCCCCTGCGTGATGAGTTGTCTTCCAGCTGTGAGACATGAAAAGAAACGTGTGTTGGTATCAGACATCAAATCACACGTGTCATATTCATCATACAATTCATCACCATCACTGACAATGCTCTGTGACTATACTGTTGCAGTCCATGTTGCCTACATGATTGTGTCTACTTTGCCTGTCATTCCCACAAGACCTGTGAATGCTGAGTTAGGCCAACAAGACAATGATGCTGACAAATTTGCACATACTACTTGTGTGACACATTCCCAAGGCCCCATTTCTCCACCTAACATGATGTTATACATGCTCTGTGGACAATAGTTGCAGATCGCAGAAGGCTGTGTCACAACTGTTGGTGGTGTATGACACTCTGGAGATGTCCTATTTCAATGAAACAATTGTTCCTATCTCATCCATTGTAACATGAAGCCTATGTACAAGGGCAGCATACCTAACTTTGCAAAACAAGGAGGAATGCATTATTACTCTTCCTTTTGTGCAGCAAACATGTCCAAAAAACAATGCCTTGGATTTTTTATGAACAGTCACCCTTCCTGTACATGAACAATCTTTGCCCTGCACGCACTATGGTGCAAGGGTGCCAGCGTTGGAACTACAGTGCTAAGTGTTGCGCCAGCGCAGGGGGAAACACAAGCCTGCCACTATGCTTGTACATATGGTGCCGCATTGCGTTTCTGATGTGGCAACATTAGGTGTGAAGGCATGACGTCTAACGCCTCACTCCGCCACTTTTGTGCACATATACACCATTGTGTCACACACCGCATTTTTGGCTTTTCGTATGAGTGTTCATATATCAATTTTGAGTTTGAGCTTACCACACTGTAGGCCAATGATGACTCCCAGGTGGTCCAACAGGTCACCCTCACGGCCCACGCTATCCTGCCATCGGTGTTTCCATTGGTGGACAGTCCTGTCCACACCGAAGACACGCAGCATCTGTGCTCTCACGTGCTCCCACCTGACCTTCCGCACATGGACGGGATATCCAGAAAGGATACAACCCCCACTCTCCAACATCAAGGGCAGGTAAAATTTCACCAGCCAGAGGAAGCCCCCCAATGCCCCCTCTGACATTCTGCCCTCCCTACCCACACCCACCATCTCCCAGCACACACCTAAACCCACTACTAAGAAAAGAAATGCCCAATATATGCCCCAACAACTAGTAATTATTTAAACTACCCCTTAGACAAACACCCGACAAGATTGAGGACAAGACACAAAAAACATGTAAAAACAAGTACACAAAACTTCACGGAGACACTATCAACAGTTCACAGGACACAGCAACATTCTCTCAATCAAAAACCTGAAGCCCACAACACCATACACCTCCAACACTCTCCACAATCACCAGCAATGTGCTCAAAAGAGAAAGTGAAAGTTCACAGCACTCCTCCAGGAAGCATGCAGACATCACTTCCTGTGTGTTTGCGGCCCGTTTTTTGACTTTGCGGTGAGAATCTGCACGTAAATTGGCTTGGGGGTAATATTTCGTGTTGTTCAATGTGTGTAGCGATAGATTTTCCATCGCAATACTGAAAAAAACATTGCGTTAACGTTAATGTGGCCAGATTTTGCACGCTACGTGCAAGTTTTTACACAGATAAACAGTATTAGATGTAATTTCAGCTCAGAGCCGAAATGACACACTAAAAAGCATATCTGACCCCAAATGACACCCTTAAAAGCATATTTTACCCCCATATGACACCCTAAAAAGCATATCTGACCCCAAATGACACCCTAAAAAGCATATTTTACCACAAAAGACATTCCCACCCTCAAAATTACAATTGTACAATACTTACCGCAAAATGTTTGACTTTCACTTGTCAGGGAGATGTACTTATGCAGAGGATAAACATGCACACAAGGTATGTGTGTTGTGTTGTTTTATTGCACAAACTGTGCTTAGGTGCATTTTGGACATAAATTTCAAAAAGGACTGTCACATTGTGAAGTGCTCAGGTGAAGAAATTGTTTATGATTCGGTTCCTTCGGCCAGTTCCTGCAGCAGAAACTGTGGGTTGTGCAGCACCAACCTCATCTTCTTTATCATCCTCAGCATCGTCTGGTGCATCTGGCACTTGTATACATGGGGCATTGGTGCGTACACATATATTGTGCAACACACAACATACTGTGATTATCTTGCACACTATTTCCGGGCTGTACAACAGTCTGCCACCTGTGATGTCAAGGCACCGGAAACGTGACTTTAGCACACCAAAAGTGAGCTCCACAATGGCCCTGGTGCATCCAAGGGCCAAATTATACTGCCTCTGGGCCTGGGTGTTTGTGGCTCGGAGGGGTGTCATCAGCCATGGGGAGAGTGTATATCCTTGATCACCTGAAACATGTAATGGAGAGATGTGTCCATAAGTTGTTGTGCATGCTGTGTTTGCAGTGTTTATATTTTGTGGTGTGTGATTTGTGCTACTTTGGAATTCAGGTTAGCCATGTGTAGCTTCAGACAATTGACCAGCATCACTGGAAATTACATTGCCTCACAGCTGCCCGTCCCTACCCCCTAGCCTATTTTATTGTGTGCGCTGCGCGGTTGCATCACTGGCAATCCAACGGCTCACCAAAGGCAATCCCGTCTGCGCCCGTCCGCAAGCAAAATGCAAACAGCAGCAGTGACCCTGGTTCTCCTACCGTCTAGCGCTACAACTCACCCGCCCTCCTCAAAGTCAATGCAAGGAGAAAGTACAACTGCCAATAGGGCACACCAGACACAACTCACGTCCAGTTCTCCTGCTGCTGCTGCCGCCAGACCTTCACCACCGCACAACACCTGCACTTCCAGATCCAGACCAGCCACAAAGCAACACTCCACAGCACCCTCGCCTGCAGAGCCCCCGGAGGCCGGGCCCACTTCGCCAACACCATCAACATCATCACACACCACTCCATCTACTCCATGGACTATGTACTCATTTCCGACCTGAGCTTCCACCTCACAAACCACAACAACTCCAACTCCAGTACCCTCTGGCCAAAGCTCGCAAACATCGGACTGACCCAAATCTTCACCACACTGACCCAGAAGGCAGGACACACCCTTGACCCAATCTTCGCATGTGGAAACAGCGTCCACTTCATTCACACCACTCAAGCCCCATGGAGTGACCACCACTGCGTACACTTCCTCGTTGAGAAACCCAAGCCACTCAATCCCACAGCCCGCGCCACACAAAGGAACTGGAGCTGAGTCACCGAGGAGCTGCTCCACTCCACCATCAACGGCAATACCCACACCGCTGCAGCCAACACCGACGGTACTGCCAGGGATTTCCACACATGGCTCTCCAACTGCGCATACAAACTTGCCCTGCTATGCAACTCCAACATAGAGTGTGCAAGAATTGCCACCTCGATCACCACCGACCTCCAAGATGCCAGATGCATCTGCAGATGCCTGTAGAAGAACTGGAGCAACATCAAGACACCCAGAAGACTTCACCACCTACAAGGACACCCAGCTCATACTCTCCCTCACCAAGACTGGGCTTCCAGGAAGGATTTCAGGAAGTTGCGACATGGATGATCAACAGTTGCCTGGTACTCAACGCGGAGGGGACATAAGTACTCATCCTCTTAACCACCCCATCAGCATATGACAACACCTGGTGGGCTACCGCCTTCGGCAGGCCCCCCACCAACGACTCCAGGTACCTAGGCATCGTACTCGACTCCTCCCTCTCCATGAACCAACAGGTCTACACCGTGGCCTCCAGCTGCTTCTACACTCTCTGCATCCTCCATGAGACCTTAAAATGGATCCCCCCCGAGTCAAGAAAGACAGTCACCCACGTAGTCATTACCATAAGACTGGACTACGGAAACGTCCTATATGCCCGCATAGACAAGTCTGTGCTCTGCAAGCTCATGACTATGCAGGACACCGCCACCAGACTTGGCCTTGTGTTAATACTTTCCTCATAGGTCCAGACCCTCCATCGTAACTACTTGATTCCCACCTCTCCCAGCATTTGCTAATGTGTGGCGGAGGGGCTGTGCCTGTGGGGATAGTTTGTCTACAAGGCTAGCCCCAGTAACTGCAGTCACTTGGGTTGTTGTGTACGGTAGGTGGACATGTTATTAGGCATGTTGTATGAAATTTGCTACATGTGCATTCTCACATTTGTGAGTTCCATGATTGTGGACTTGAGATGTGTGGTGTGTTCAGTTAGTTCTTACCACCAAGCAGTGCATTTCCATATGTGCCAACCTGAAACCGCTGGTTGATGATGGACTGGAGGAAGATGTAGGAATCATGCACACTCCCAAGCCAGCAATGGCATAAAAGCCTTGCTTGGCCTCAAGCTGCTCCTGCGCAGTGTTGGGGAAGCGTAGGTGCTGGGGTGTCAGGCTGATGATGCCATCCAAGACAATTGGGAGGAACCTTGATAGGGCTGACTGTGAGACTCCCCAACTCTGGCAGTTGTTGGTTGGCAGTTGTTGGTTGGAAGGTACCAGAGGCCAACATGTGCAGCACTGCCAGCAGCTTTGTCTGCGGAGGGATGTTGGTTCTCCGCTCTGTTGGTGCCTGCAGCCTGGGGGCTTTCTGGGTCAGGATGCGGAGGATGGATGACCTTTTGAGCCTGTAGTGGGTGATCACATCCTCTGGCGTTAAGTCTGTGAGGGTGAGGCATGTGCGATGGACCCGCTGTCTTCTTCGGCGCTGCCTCCGTGGTGGTCCTGGGGGCGGTGGCAGTGGCGGTGGTTGTTGTGGCCTTCTTGGTGCTCCAAGCTGCATGAGTAGTACCTCCATGGCATCAGTGGGTCTTCAAATGAGGCTCTGGGCTAGTATCCCTTATGTACTGTTCTTTATCACCATTTTTAAGACCACCTTTTTTCTGGTCTTAAGTCCCAGCCGCTAACGGGCTTTAGCAGCTGTTTTCTGAATGTATCACGGGCCCGGCGATCATTGTAAATATCCCGAAGTGTGGTTAGCGTGCGTTTTTGCACGGGAACGCCTACATTGCATCTCATTAGCGATAGTTATCGCTAACATGAGTGACGATGGTGGAAACGGTCGGTTTCACCTGAATTCTGTCGCTAACGTCTGTTAGAGACAGATTGTGAATACGGCGAAAGAAATATCGCTGCATTAGCGGCGGAAAAGTGCCGCTAACGTGGCGTTAACTCCTTGTACATATGCCCTTAAGTAAGTATGTAAATTAACCAACAAATAGAGCAAACTAATCAAAAATGTAAATTAAATAAAAAAGCAAATATAACTAACAAATACTTTTCTCTTCACAGCGTCTACAAACTTCAACATCCAACAACATCAAAGAAATAAACTTCATCAACTACAATTAGTAAGTATTATTTTTTTTTCAACAAAATAAAAATAGACTATAAAATTGAAATAATAAAATTATATGTAACACTTTAATAAAAATAACATTTTGCTTTCAGACCAACAGAAAAAAACCCAGTGAATAAACCACGACCATCGAAAAATATCCATCAAGAAAAGTAAAGCAACACTAATGTATGTTTATTTTCAAATATAATAATTATACTAACATGTTTACTGTTCAAAATCGTATAATTAATAAATATATATATACATATATTCACAGATAGACAAAAAATGGCAGAAGGAGCAAAATTAATAACTGCACAAAAGGGAAAACAAACTTCTGTGCTACATGGGCTTCACTTATACACAAGAAAAAGTAATTGAAAACAAAACCCATTGGAAATGTAGTAAATGTTACTTCAATTCTTGCTATGGGAGAGCCACTACTGTAGAAACAAATGTAGTTAATATGAAAGAGCACAACCATCCCCCCAATATGACTGAAATTGAGGTCAGAGATGCTCTAGAAACAATCAGAGAAGCAAGTACCAGCTCCCAACAAACCAGTACCCAAATACTAAAAAAGCTATTAACTTAGGTTCCTGAACATGTCACACGACAACTACTATCCATCCCCACTCTAAAAAGATTAATCGCCAGAGCTAAAAAGCTACAGCTCAAACACCACCCACCCCGCAAACTTTTGCAGAAATACAAATGTTACCAGAACACACCATCACCCACAAAGATGAAAAATTCCTTCTTCATGACCATAACAGTCATGAAAAACGAATTATCATCTTTGCTACCAACAACAATTTACAAAAACTTAAAAACTGTGAAACGTGAATGATGGATGGCACTTTCAAGGTTTGCCCCAAGCCTTTTACCAACCATATACCATCCACGGCGAATATGAAGACACTAACATCCCCTTCATATACGCACTACTCCCTAATAAGCAAAACACCAGCTACATAGAGCTCCTTACAATACTAAAAGAATACACTGACAACTACTTTCCACAAAAAATAATCATTGACTTTGAACAAGCAATGATTCAGTCGATTAAAAAATATACCCACACACTGCAATACAACGTATCTGGAGACACCTACAAAAATCTACTCTAAGGGGCCGATTCTGATCTCGGCCGGTAGGGCACCGAATCGGATTCGGCTTTACCGGATCCGATTCGGACGCCCTGTTTCCGACCGATTCGAACACCCGTCCGCGCGAGCAAGTACGATGCGAGCGTACGCAAAATCCCCGATCGACTCGTTTCCGGCTCCGAACCGCTCCGACCGACTCGTACGGACTCGACTCGCACCACGCAATGGAGACGCTCCCCGACCGGGCAAGTACGATGCGCGCCTCGAACAGTCCGACCGACTCGCACCGTCTGGCTCGAAAGAGCAGTCGGAGCCGGACTTCGGGGGTCCGTGTCGGACCCCCCTGTATGCGTAGCCGCGTGAGTCGCACACAGGGGGGACCCATGGGTCCCCCCTACACATGCATGTACGGAGCGAGTCGCACCGATGCGTACCTGCTGTAGGGTGCGCCCTTGTTTGCGACGCACCCATTAAGTCAATGGGAGCCCGTGTACGCGTCGTACGACCGGCTCCCATTGACTTCAATGGGAGTCCGACCGAATCGAGTCCGATAGCATGCGTCCGCATCGTACTCGTTCGGTCGGACTGCTAGAGTCCGGTTCGGTCAGATATCTCTTCGAATCCGACTCGGTCGGAGGGATTTCCGGCCCGAATCGGAATCGGCCCCTAAGTATAGATTACGCCGCCAATAGAAACTTTGCCTACCAAATAAAAAAATTAATAGAACTGGCCTATGTACCAACAACTGAAGTAGCCAACCATTATAACATACTTCTTGAAAGCTCTTTCTGTCAAGCAAACAAAAGTAAACTAACTCCCTTCCTAGACTACTTTGAAGACACTTGAGTGGGAAGGCTACATATGTCAGGGCACCGTAGACAGCCAAAGTTCCAAATCCCTTGGTGGAACGTCTACGATAGCACTCTAGCTCAAGAAGCTAAAACTAACAACGCGGTGGAAGGATGGCATAATAGGAAGAGGACAACCGACCCTACACAAGCTAATAGAAGGTATCAAAAAAGAACAGAGCTATCAAGAGATATGGCTAGAGCAATCCCTAACTGAAATAGGCCCTAAACTCAGTAAACAAAAACAATGTATGGATATCTACAACACAAAACTCGACTATTTACAAACACCAAAGGGCTAGAATACCTAGAAATGTTTGCTAAATCTATACTTTAAACAGAAAACAATGCTAAACATCATAATCATTTTAAACTCACAAAAGATTTAAGCAACATAATTCTACTCTTTTTAAATTAATAATTATAATTATGTCATTTAAAAGTTAAAAACGAACACAAAAATATATGACATAATATAATTATTAAAATAAAAAAAACAATGTAACAAAAAACATTTCCCACCCATAATAATAAAAAATAACTTAGGGGGTCATTACGATGGCGGGCGGAAGCACAACCGCCGTGCTGGCGGATGCAAAAACCACCAGTTACCGCCGGCACGCAGCAGTCCACACGCCCGCCCAATTACGATGCGAAAAGTAGGCCAAACACCGCCGGCAAGCCAGCAACACCGTCCGCCATCAAAGTGCGCCCGTACACGTAGCGGCGCAGCTAACTGACACACACCGTCCGACGAAAACACGTCCCGCCCGGCGTATAAATTACGATGCCGCAAACAAACGGCTCCCACGGCCAAGAGATACCGTACGACAAACCGAAGCGGTAACACGGACGCCGAGCACGGACAACGAAGAGCGGCTCCCCGAGCATGAATCCAGCACTGCAGGCCCTCCCCATGCTCTTGCTGATGCACCACCAAGGACGCAACGTACCGCGGAGACGCAGGTAGGCACACACACAACAAGTGCACGCAAACAGCGCACACAGTGCAAGAGGCGGAAAAAGCGGACAACCCCCCAGCGCGTGTACACTACACATCCACCATTGCATCCACATATGACACACAGGCCAAATCGTAACATCGCGTAACACATGTGTACACACCACCTGGGACTAGGAACCAACGACCCCGTCACGGCCCCAAAGCGGCGATGACGCCGCCACACATGCGCACAACGCAGAGGCCAACCGCAGCGCCATGCATGCGTCGCACACAGACACAGGGACACAACCAAGCAGCACACACATCAGCCCCACCCGAACGCACATGACACGTGACAGGCCTGCCACAGACATGTCCCCAACGCCCAATTCACGGACAACACCCAACGCCACACAACCGACGCACACATGTCAGTGAAGTCACGCAACAGCAGGACACACCCCAGTGTAACAAACATGGCGAAGCACACAGCGGCGGCAACACCAACTAGGAGAAGCAGGGCCCCTTCGGGAAGAGGAACGCCAGTACCACACTGAAACACCCATACCACCCTGCACATATGAACAAGACATATAAAACGGAACACCAAAGAGCCCGGGGACCGACAACAGGTGGCCCAAGAATAACATTCACACACAAGGCCCAACGCAGAGCGGAAAGGCAGCCTGCCGCCCACACAAGGGAGAGCAGACAGCACTGAATGACCTTCCATTCCAACTCCGAAACCACAGCCCTACGAAAGAAGCCGGTGAATACAGCCATTGTCCAAGAAAAGACCAACACAGGCATGCCGAGGAGACCGACCACAGGGCAGATAGCGCATATCACAGAAGCACACAACGGACGGGGAAGAAAGAAGAAAACACTCCCCCATGTCGGCCACATGCAAGTTAATTGGAAGGAGTCACACATCACTGACCTTGAACTGTCTGAGAAGCATGTGGGATGAGGGCCCGTGTCCTCCAAACAAGCCAACAGAACACAAGTCCTGTCTCCCTACGACTACACAGAGCTCACAGCAACCTCGGAGCGTGCACATTGCAGACTGCACACACAGCCGGAGCACGCCACCACAACGCACCGCTGCGAAATGGCAACCGCAACACACCTACCCAACTACGCCGGACAGCTCAAGCTGTACAAAACCAACCTGATACATATATTGGGATGCGATCTCCTGTCCCTGCTGAACGTAAGTTACCGACTGACTTACCGCATCACATTGTTCAGCTGCGTCATGCCCGTCTTCTACTGTCGGAGGTGTCCCTACCAGCATCCCGTGGAGATATGCCTCTCCAACCCGGCATGTCTAAGGCGGACCTGCTACCACTACTCCTCCCTCTGGACGCACACGACAGGGCCTGCTCTGCCTATGGGGGCATGGCGTATGTGGCCAACATCGCACCCGCACTGAAATGGGACCACTGTGCCTCCACCACGACGGATCATCGAGAACAGCTACATCGAATGTCACCCAGCATGCCCCATCATGGTCCTCCAAGGGACAACTTACGAACAACACCTTGACAGCCACCATCCGCTACATTGGCTGGCAAACATGTACACCACCAATGACATGGAAGCCCTGCTGGGCGGCATCGCATACCTGACAACCTGTAAATTCGTCGGACCACAACGCAGGTTCCCGATTGACCTATGATGTCCAACCCCGCACCCATGCTTAGCTTCCGCACGGACTGGCCAGTCACCACCACAACAGCCATACCAAGCGACCGGCAACTGTTACCACACCATCAACGACATCGCCATGACATCGGATATGACCGGGACATGCACACTGTTCCCCATCACATCCAGGAACACCGCATGCATCGTGGGAGGCAGTGGCATGGGGTCTGTGTATCGCACCCACATGGACGGAACTGCCACGAACAACCAGGACACGACATGGATCCAGCGCCCATGGACACACACACCGCTCAGTGGACATGAATAGGTCGCCTGGAGTCTGTGGAGTGCTGCACCCCTCCCACCCCGCCCGGGAATCCCATACCAGGACCTTTGCATGGACGACAAGTGCATACAACAACAACACGACCCCAGTGACTGTGACATGTCCAGTAACCACCACATTGCAACAACAAGTGGCACGCCGCTGCATGCACGCAAGCACATGCCCTGATGTCATCTCACATGCACGCGTGCATGAGGAACAACCGCAGCAAACCTGTCACATGGAACTGAGATGGACTGTGCCCATGATGCCAAGCGGTCTGGTAGGCTACATGTATACCGTCTGTGTCAAAGTCCGCAGCTCCGCAGCTATACGTAAATGTACATTAGCACAGCCTTGGCCAAGCAGATGTAACTCTGAAGCCCACATCCCACATGCAACAGCCAATCACATGTAACCCCACACCCTATCCCATTTGCAATCATGCTCAGTATATCCTCAACATGTATTCCGCTGCCAGTAGTGTCCACTATACTGCATCACAGAGGACAGAAGACTCAATATAATGTTTGAAACCAAAACTGTCTCCGCTGACTCATTTCACAAGTACGAATGAGAGAGGATGAGAGTATGTGAAGTACACGGCAGTCGTGACATGACCATGTAGTCCACTGGTATTGGATGTCAACGCAAATGAGTAGCACAACTGTGGAAGACACACATGTGTCGTGTGAAGTCGTATGGACGCAGTGCTCAGGTGGGTGGGTGTGACGGGTAGATGCGCACATGCCAAGTTGGAGCACGCCGTGTCGGGAGGGGTCATGAACAGTACACCACCGCTTCCCTGGGCATTGTGAGAGGACACCTGTCGGGGGAGTGAACACGTGTGTGCACAGCAGCCGGGCACACGTACAAAGCGGTACCAGGCGCACCTCAGCCCACCCTCTGTGGACAAGCTGGATCCTGTTGTGCGCCCGCCATGCCCCTTGACAAGGCACACACAGCCCCAGTCGACCAGGTGTAACCCCAACATAGTCAATCCGCACAGGCGATACAGGGCACGGGATGGCAGTGGAGCATGGTGTGTGAGAGGTCTCCTCGCGCTCCTCCTGGTCATATCACGCAGGCAATAGAACCTCAACGTCTAGCATGGCACAAGTCAAATGGAAGTGTAGGGGGACGCACCACAGCACGAGCAGCACTGACGTCACGGGAGGTGGCTCGCACCATCCCATCCATTGCCCATTATACCAACCACGCCACATGCCATTGCGACTAAGTGCAAGCGCGTGCGCCACCACCCCGAGCCCTCCCCAGAGAGGCCAAAGAGTGAATGTGTGGGCCATCAGTCACAGACGGACGCGGCATGGCCGCAAGGGCAGCCACAGCCACTGGGTGTCGCAGGTGGCGGATCCGGAAGGCGAAGACTGTGATGCATAGTCCATGCAGGCCGGGTCTCCATTTGGGGCACCACGCAGGTGGACGGCGTCCCGCAACACATCATACCCTGAGACAGCCCACTCGTGCAACTGGACCCACACATACACTCCTTGCCCTCTCTGGTGCGAGCTTGGGGCTGCCTGTGCAAGCGCTAGCCTCGCAGGTGCACATGCATATTGGGGGAGCGAGGGGAGGACATGAGGGCTGGGGCGAAGATGACTGTATCACTGTCAGTGAGTACAAGGGATGACCCAGATGTGGAAAGGAAGAGACGTGTCCCGTGTGTACTGCAACTAGTCGCCAATCCAACTACCCCCATGTCCGGAATGTAAGCCCGCACCTAGGCCCGCCCATCCGCCACATCGAATATACCACCAGCACGACAACCTTCCCATTCGAAACACTGACTGGGGGTGGCGACCAGTGAACAATCATGTGTAGCCTACCCACGCGTACATGTGGGCCCTCCATGATCCATGTCACCTGCGGCAAAGTCATGACATGCGCAATGAGGGAAGTGAGGAGAGCTGTCCGCCCCACGCACAGAAGGTGCATCAGCTCCACAGACCCAGCAGCGAGTCCAGCAGGGGTCACATGTGCAGGGGCAGCTGTGCCTGGTGTGAAGGCACATGCATATAGACAGCACATCGACCAATGTGTAGTCTGCCCACATCTACAGTCCATCATCATGCGGACATAGGAATTGAACACAGGGCAACACATCTGAGTGGGTGCACCCACCGTGACCAACAATGCGCAATCATCGACGTACCCGCCCTGTGCATGGCCCCCACCCAACGGAGGCACATCCAGTGCCACCATCCCACACACACAAGCCTTCCACGGAACATGCTGTGTCCAATGCTCAGTACAGAGTCAGCGCCCATCTGGTGGATCCTGAACAGGAGACACATGCACACACATGCCAGCTCCCACTATGTACGTCTGCCACCTGGCACGTGCAATGTAACCTCTCACCTGTGACGTGTGACTGCAAGCACACAGCCGTCTTGGCATGGGGCTGTCAATGTGGACACCTGTCAATGTTTCGGGAGGTGTGATCCGTACAGTGCTGTACATAGGGTGCAGTGCTGACACCTACTACTGTCTCATATCCCCTCGTGCCACAGGTCCCACTTGTTTTGGCCGCTCAGCCTGTGCCCACATCGTCGTCGTCGTGTGCCATACTCATCCAGCCTCGGAAGCAGTTCCATGCTCAGCAGACATTCATGTTGCCGTGGCGTTGCCGCTTGACGAATATGCAGTCAGTCCCCATCAGCACGCCCCGCAAGTCATTGGGGCCTAGATCCCCATGTGCATGCACATGGCAGTGGTTTGTATCACTAGCCATTGCCATTGTTGGGAGACCTGTGTAAGTGTATTGTGGCCGTGCCGTCCCAGCTTGACAGCTGGGCTGTGGCTCATGTGCTTGCTCAGTCATGTCAGTGATGTGTATGCGAAATTGCTATGTGTTGTGTTGCTTTGACATGTGTCCACTGCCATTTTCCCTAGGCGGAGACCGAACATTGACCGCCCATACCAATTGCTGGCGGACATGGACGATACAGAGGTCATTAGGAAGTTTCGGCTGGACAGGCCAACCCTGCATCGACTGTGTGCCATGTTGGAACCCCATCTCCGTCCCCGCAGGGTGTATCCGACAGCTGTCACCCCCACGGCTAAGGTGATGGCCGCCATGCATTTCTTCGCCACTGGGTCATTCCAGCACACAGTGGGCAGTGGAGGAGGGATGTCCCAGCCCATGTTCAGCAAGGTGCTGAGGGATGTACTGGCAGCCATGATGCTGTGCCGAAACAGGTACATCCGCTTCCCCAGGGCTCGTGAATTGGCGGCAGTGAAGGGTGCATTCTATGCCCTTGGCAGAATCCCACACGTCGTTGGAGCCATTGACTGCACACATGTTGGCCTTGTTCCACCACAGGCCACTGAGCACCTGTACCGCAACAGGAAGCACACGCACTCCCTGAATGTGCAAGTGGTGTGCCTTGCGGACATGGTGATCACCCACGTGTGTGCAAAGTTCCCAGGCTCGGCCCATGACGCACACATAATGCGCAACAGCATCTTGCCACGACTGATGTCCAATCTGCAACAGGATCGTGGCTGTATTGTCGGTGAGTATGTGGAGTGGTGTAGCGTGCTGGTTGTGCGATGCTGTCCCCTGTCCAGTTGGAATAGCAACGGTTCTCTGTGTCCCTCACACCCAGGTGACTCTGCGTACCCGAATGGGGCATGGCTGCTCAGTCCATTGAGGAATCCTCGCACCCCAGCAGACGATCGCTACAATGAGGCACATGGGAGGACCAGACGTGTGGTCGAGCGTACCTTTGGCCTCCTCAAGTCCAGGTTCAGGTGCCTGGACCGCACCGAGGGTGCGCTGGCGTACTCCCCACAGAAGGTGTGCCAGATAGTGGTGGCGTGCTGCATGCTGCACAATCTGGCCATTCGGAAGCAGATCCCCCTCATCGTGGATGACGGAGATCAACCAGGGCCCCAGCCCGCAGACCAGGACAGCTCGAGTGAGGAGGACAGCGGAGAGGAGGAAGCTGGTAATGTGCGGCAGCAGCTCATCGCCCACTACTTCACTTGACGGTGAGTGTCCATGTACGACGGCTGATGTGGCTGTGTCTGTGCAGGTGTGTGTGTGCTGTGTCAGGGTGGCCGTTTGTTCACTGCGTGCTGTGTGTCAACGCTCCATGGCCAGGGTAGTATGCCACTGTTGGTGGCTGTGGCATTGTGCCCTATTGCTCTGTGCGATGTGTGTACATTGCTTGTAGTTGTTGACATGTACTGTGTGATGGGTGTGTGACACACTCATTGAATGTGCTCCTGTTCTGTCTCCCACCCCTAGGTCCCTACAGATCCTCCGGTTCCATTGCCATGCCACGCATCAGGTGCCTTTCCGCCCAAGGTGGCCGTTGTATTCCGTACAAATAAAACACAGGGCACAAACAGCAGTTTGTGTAAGAGGTGCATTTATTTCAAACTGTGACATGTGATTGTGTGTAAGGTGATGACATAAGTGGTGCGTGCAGTGACAATGAGCTGTCGGTCATGGCTGCGTGATGCTCAGGGTGTACCCACTGGTTCTATGTCCATAGTCCAACACACACATGCCATCCAGATGGCTGTGTGGAGTGGGATCGTAGTCCAAGTCAATGCAGTGGGTGGTCAAGGAAGGCTGGCTGGCTGCCTCACTTGCGTCTGGAGCGTGCGAAGTCCTCCCGGGAGATCTGTTTCCACTTCGGACGGCCCCTTCCACGTTTGCGAGGGGGTGCCTGCTTGCGACATGCTGGTGGTTGAGGTGTGCTCACTGGCTGTGGACGCAGGGGAACTGGACACTGCTGCTCGACCCTGCGCCCCGGCAGGTGGTGGCGGAGGGGAGCTGCTGTCCCTGGCTGTGACCTCACCGCCACCACCAGCTGGCCCATGAGGTCCACGAGTTGGCCCATACGGGCGTCCATGGACCTCAGCACCCCCAGCACCTCCCGCGTGTCTGAAGCAGACCTGACCCATTGTTCTTGGGCCTCTTCATAGGCCCCAAGGACTCTGGCCATTTGAGGCAGGGCATGGCTCCCAGGGAGACTTGCGTTTCCCTGACCCTGCTCCTCCTACCAGTACTGCTGCCACCGGCCTGCCCACTAGCCACATTGCTCACCACGGTCCTCGCTGTGGCTCCCAGGGTGGATCCAGTCGGCCGGGCCACCACCTGCGCTGGGGCTGGTGCCAGCGAAGACGTGGTGGTGGTGGCGGCGGTGGTGGTCGGTGCGGCGATGGTGGCGGTTGCGGCAATGGTAGTGGCCGCAATGACCGTGGGTGTGGCCGCAATGACCGTGGGTGTGGCCGCAATGACCGTGGGTGTGGCAACGACAGTGGCAGCAGGGGGCTGGGAATGTTCAGCAGCCCTGGATGATGGGTTGGTGGGTAGGAGGGTCCTGGGGAGCGGCTGGGCCCTGCCACACCAGATGGGCCTGCTTGGTGGTCCGTGTCCGAAGAGGAGGACAGATCCTCCACATCCGTGTGTCCTCGTTGGGGGCTTGTAGGCTGGCTGTGCTGGCTGCTGTCTCCATCCCCAGCATCCAGCAGTTCGTCACCTGTGGAGAGAATGAGATTTGTTATTGTGTTGCACCTGGCGAAGTATGTATTTGTCGTCTGACATTAACAGTTCGTGCAATCTCGTACATGGGTTTCCCGGAGGCGTGTGTGTGGCTGTAGCATTTGTAGTTGTGTGTGCTTGACAATGGGACTGTGTGCTGTGCACATGTGGCATGGGACGGATTGGCCATGCCGATGGGTGTGTTGCTGTGCCCCTACTTATTGTGACTCTGGTGTATGCGGGCTCCTGGCCCATCCTGGGTCTGGTTTGTACTTTGCTTTTGGTGTTCAGATGGGACGCTTAGGAACGCATATGGCAACATGGGGGCCATGCCCCAGATTCGCATTTGGGATGGAATATGCTTTTGGGGTACATGCTGTGAGCCATGGGTGCCGAACGTGACATGTGTTGTGGCAGCATGACAGTGCATGGTTTGAGGTGTGTGCATGCTTGACATGGCCTGCATATTTGCTGTCTGTTGTGATTACTGGACATGGCATTGGACGCATCGTTATGAGTGAGTGATGGTTGTGTGCCAGCCAACGTATTGCAGTTGTCCCATCTCCTTGGTGTGCGTGCTGCCCTGTGCCATGTGCATCACTGCAGTGCTCGGGGGGTGTGGCCCATGTTGTGTGTTGTTGCTCACAGTGTGTCGTGCGCTTCATTGACTTCTGGCACATGGTTGGTCATGGGCATGTATCTTAGCGTGACTGCTGTATGTGTGGCAGCTGTGCGGATGACATGCCTTTCATGAGACTGGGGCTGACGGATGGGATGGATGGTATGTTGTATGTGCATGGTGTGTCTGTGTGTTTGATGGGTTCAGTGGTGTTCGTGTGCATTTATGTTGTTCCGCTCTGTTGCGTCTAGTGTTGTTTGTCTTACATAGGCGTAGTTGTGGGGTGTGTGGTTGACAGGCAGTAGGGGCTACATGGACAGGACTTCAATGGTGTTTCGGTTGTGTGTGATGGGTTGCACAGTGGCTGCCGTGTGGTACTATATTCAGTGTGGCTTGTGCATGCAGACGTGGCTCCTTGGGTGTTGCTGTGTTTGTGATGGGTCATGTGGGGTGTGAGTCTGTGGTTCATGTCCGTGTGCACATTGTTCACTTGTTCGTGACGGTGGGCGGTGCTGCGTGTTCGTCTGCTACGTGACATGTCCCATGTGTTGGTCGTGTTACGGTCCTCATGCCTCCAGTAATCCAGCCCTGTCCAGTTTCCCACCTGCAGGTTGTTCGTGCGTGCACTGTACTGGATGCCACATGGTTCTAAGCGGGGGTGCTCCATGTTGCAGGTCTGTGGGGGTGGGGGGGTGTTGTGGGTCGTGGTGGTGGCTGGACACCCACTGACACCGATTGCTGTGGACCGTGATGTCTACCTTTCGGCTGTCGTTGTGCACTGCGGTGGCTGACACGTGGCTGTGGGGTGTGGGGGATGCTCCTCCTTGCTGTGCTGTGGGACTAGGGGCCTGGTGTGTTTTGTACTTGGGCTGTCCACCCTCCCACCCACTGCACTTTGTGTTCCTGCCACTTACCTGTTACTTGTCGGTTAGTGCAGCTATGGCGGACACATGGGTGTGGTGGGTGCTCGTTGTGGCGCTTCTGGCATATTTGGGGACCTGTTGGTGGTTACGTGGCTGGCTGAGTGTACACATGTCCCCACGCATCTTACAGTTGTTCGGTTTGGGCTGTGTGTGGTGGTGTCTGTTGCATGTGTGTGTGATGTGTTGTGTATTGTGTGCTGGACATGGGGGTGTTTGTCCCTGGGAGCTGTGGCATGGTGGTAGTGCATGTGAGTACATAGCGGTGTGCTGGTATACATTAGTTTGTACTTACCAGCCTCCACTCCCCCTGCTAATCCGGCGAGGATCTCGGGATGTATGATGACTCGCACCTTCTCCTCCCACGCTTTGAAGGTCTTGAAGAGCGCGGGATTCCCTCCGCCAGTGACGGCAGCCAGCTCTCTGTTCTTGCTCTCCTTCTTCTTGACCAGGCTCTTGACGTCATTCCACCGTTTGTTTATTTCGACTCTGTTCCTGGGCAAGGTCCCGACTGCATTGACCTGGTCTACGATCCGGTTCCACATTCTCTTTCTGGTGGCTAGTGGTGTGTGCTGGACCAGGTTCCCATAGATTTGTGGGTGCACCTTGATGATCTCGTCGACCATGACCGTCAGCTCCATGGGCGTGAACTTGGGCATTCTTTGTGGTGCCATGGTGTTTGTGGTGCTGGTGCGGTGTGTGTTGTGTAATGTGCAGGGGTTTGTGGTGCCGGTGTTTGGTGGTGGTGGTGGTGGTGGTGGTTGTGATGTGTGCGTTTCTGTGGTGTGCTGCTGTCCTTGCTGTGTCACTGTGTCCTCTCCTCTCCTCTCTAGTTTGCAATGTTGCAAGGGGTTGTGGTCTGTGGGAGTGCTGCTTTTGTACTTACCTATGTGGGTGTGTCCTCATGGTCTGTTGTTTTCAGGTGTGTTGTGTCTGGGGTTCTGGCCTTTGTAGTTTTTGTTTGTCCAGGGGGTGTTTTCGGGATGTGTACTGTGCTTGTGTATTTGTGCGTGCCTTGCTGTGTGGACTTGTTGGCCATGTTGTGTGCGATTGTTTTTGTCAGCGGATGGTTTCTGTGCAGGGACGTGGGCGCCATGGCTTCTGCCGTGTCGATTCTCATCGGCGTTGTTTGCGCTGGCGGGCGGTATATTTGTAGTTTTCCCGCGCTCATGGCGGTGCGATCGTAATCTCACGTGCGGTGTGTCGGCCGTGAGGCGGGCGGTTTTGTGTTGTCGTGCGTGTTTCCGTCCGTGGCGGGCGGTTTGACTCCGACTCGGACGATGGCGGCGGTATCTTGTGTGATATTTCCGCCGATGGCGGTTTCGGTTTGTGTAATCGTAATGGCGTGGTCGGTGTTCAGGCGGTGTGTGCGGGCGGATTTTGCCGCTTCCATGCCTGGCGGATTTTTACGCCGGGTATCGTAATGGGCCCCTTAGTTATGTTGCAGTAAGCGATCCTCGAAAGCGAAAAATCCATAGCAGATAAATCAAAGGCGAATCCATTCGAAAAGAAATCCCCCAAAAAATGCAAAAATACAACTGTAGAAAAAAGGCTCCAATGCCACAATCCTCTCAATAAGGAAACCCTCAAAAACCCGAAAATTAGTTTTAAAAAAAGCACAAAAAATTGAACTGTTGAAAAAGGCTCTAACGACGCAATCCTCTCAATTACGAAACCCTCAAAACCCCAAAAATTAGCATGAAAAAAACGGCTCCAACAAACCTGAAAAAGGAAATGTAAAGTAACTTGCTTTAAAAAGCAAAATACATTTTCCTTTTTAAAAAACAAAATACATTTTAAGTTTAAAAAAAAATAAACACGTCGTCAGCACCATCCGTTCACCAAACAGAAAACCTGCAAAGAAAAAAAAAGAATACCCTCCCACAATAACAAATACAAACCCACACGCATTAGTATCAACATTAAATACAAGATAACAGAATTAAACAACACATAACTAACACTACATAACACTCTAATTCCATCCCACACTACTCAAACACATAAAACACTGAACTACCAAAACAACACCTAACTACACCAAAAACAAACAAATAACGCCTAACAAATCTAATTACACTACTGCTACCTCGCCCCTACCCTAAAACTACCTTAAAAGTAAATTAAATTAAACTTACCTTAACTGATGAAACACAGCTCCTAACCGCGAGGTTCTGTCTTCCAAAATGACCTAAAAACTAAACAGATAGACAGAAAGGTGAGTAAATGAAGAAACAAATGGCCACGCAATAAAAATGAAAAAGACTGATTCCCCATAGACAACAATAGAGAAATAATAACAAAATGCTAAAAATTAAATGTACTTTTTATTTAGTGTAATTTTTTTCAAATGTTTAAAAAATATTTAAAAATTGTAAAATATACATTAAGGGGCGATTCGATCTCGGCGGTAGGAGTACCGAATCGGATTCGGCTTAACCGGATCGATTCGGAGCCCTCTTTCCCGACCGATTAGATGCGTGCGTCCGGCCCGGCGGAAGTACGATCGCGAGCGCCACGCGAAATCGCCGACCGACTTCGTGCGTGGGTCCGAACCGCTCCGACCGACTTCGCCACGGACCACGACTCGCACAGCGCAATGGAGAGCGTTCCCGGCCGGGCAAATACGATGCGCGCCGCGGCGCAGTCCGACCGACTCGCGCCGTCCGGCTCGAAAGAGCAGTCGGAGCCGGACTTTGGGGGTCCGTGTCGGACCCCCTGTACTGCGTAGCCGCGGAGTCGCACACAGGGGGACCCATGGGTCCCCTACCTGTGCATGTACGCTCGCGAGTCGCATCGAGGCATACCCGCTGTATGGGGCGCCCTTGTTCGCCTTGCACCCATTGAGTCAATGGGAGCCCGCGTACGCGTTGTACGTCTGGCTCCCATTGACTTCAAGGAGTCCGACCAACTCGAGTCCGATTGCATGCGTGCGCATCGTACTCGCTCGGTCGGAACTGCCAGAGTCCGATTCGGTCGGAAATCTCTCCAGGTCCGGCTCGAGTCGGAGTGATTTCCGGCCTGAATCGAGATCGGCCCTAA
>CAWUFW010024087.1:0-65699 GCA_963921515.1 Calotriton arnoldi
AGGCCATCACGGTCCTTCCCTAGATGATGAATGATGTGAGGCTGTAGACACCTCCATACACCCAGGCCGTAGCAGCCGCCACGGGGCCCTTCGAAGGTGCCTGATGCAGCTGGCCCACTCTTATGCAAGATGACCAGGAGGAGGCCATCACGGTCCTTCCCTAGATGATGAATTATGTGAGGCTGTAGACACCTCCATACACCAGGCCGTAGCAGCCGCCACGGGGCCCTTCGAAGGTGCCTGATGCAGCTGGCCCACTCTTATGCAAGATGACCAGGAGGAGGCCATCACGGTCCTTCCCCTAGATGATGAATTATGTGAGGCTGTAGACACCTCCATACACCAGGCCGTAGCAGCCGCCACGGGGCCCTTCGAAAGGTGCCTGATGCAGCTGGCCCACTCTTATGCAAGATGACCAGGAGGAGGCCATCACGGTCCTTCCCCTAGATGATGAATGATGTGAGGCTGTAGACACCTCCATACACCAGGCCGTAGCAGCCGCCACGGGGCCCTTCGAAGGTGCCTGATGCAGCTGGCCCACTCTTATGCAAGATGACCAGGAGGAGGGCCATCACGGTCCTTCCCCTAGATGATGAATTATGTGAGGCTGTAGACACCTCCATACACCAGGCCGTAGCAGCCGCCACGGGGCCCTTCGAAAGGTGCCTGATGCAGCTGGCCCACTCTTATGCAAGATGACCAGGAGGAGGCCATCACGGTCCTTCCCCTAGATGATGAATGATGTGAGGCTGTAGACACCTCCATACACCAGGCCGTAGCAGCCGCCACGGGGCCCTTCGAAAGGTGCCTGATGCAGCTGGCCCACTCTTATGCAAGATGACCAGGAGGAGGCCATCACGGTCCTTCCCTAGATGATGAATGATGTGAGGCTGTAGACACCTCCATACACCAGGCCGTAGCAGCCGCCACGGGGCCCTTCGAAAGGTGCCTGATGCAGCTGGCCCACTCTTATGCAAGATGACCAGGAGGAGGCCATCACGGTCCTTCCCCTAGATGATGAATGATGTGAGGCTGTAGACACCTCCATACACCAGGCCGTAGCAGCCGCCACGGGGCCCTTCGAAAGGTGCCTGATGCAGCTGGCCCACTCTTATGCAAGATGACCAGGAGGAGGCCATCACGGTCCTTCCCTAGATGATGAATTATGTGAGGCTGTAGACACCTCCATACACCAGGCCGTAGCAGCCGCCACGGGGCCCTTCGAAAGGTGCCTGATGCAGCTGGCCCACTCTTATGCAAGATGACCAGGAGGAGGCCATCACGGTCCTTCCCCTAGATGATGAATTATGTGAGGCTGTAGACACCTCCATACACCAGGCCGTAGCAGCCGCCACGGGGCCCTTCGAAAGGTGCCTGATGCAGCTGGCCCACTCTTATGCAAGATGACCAGGAGGAGGCCATCACGGTCCTTCCCTAGATGATGAATGATGTGAGGCTGTAGACACCTCCATACACCAGGCCGTAGCAGCCGCCACGGGGCCCTTCGAAGGTGCCTGATGCAGCTGGCCCACTCTTATGCAAGATGACCAGGAGGAGGCCATCACGGTCCTTCCCCTAGATGATGAATTATGTGAGGCTGTAGACACCTCCATACACCAGGCCGTAGCAGCCGCCACGGGGCCCTTCGAAAGGTGCCTGATGCAGCTGGCCCACTCTTATGCAAGATGACCAGGAGGAGGCCATCACGGTCCTTCCCCTAGATGATGAATTATGTGAGGCTGTAGACACCTCCATACACCAGGCCGTAGCAGCCGCCACGGGGCCCTTCGAAAGGTGCCTGATGCAGCTGGCCCACTCTTATGCAAGATGACCAGGAGGAGGCCATCACGGTCCTTCCCCTAGATGATGAATGATGTGAGGCTGTAGACACCTCCATACACCAGGCCGTAGCAGCCGCCACGGGGCCCTTCGAAGGTGCCTGATGCAGCTGGCCCACTCTTATGCAAGATGACCAGGAGGAGGCCATCACGGTCCTTCCCTAGATGATGAATTATGTGAGGCTGTAGACACCTCCATACACCAGGCCGTAGCAGCCGCCACGGGGCCCTTCGAAAGGTGCCTGATGCAGCTGGCCCACTCTTATGCAAGATGACCAGGAGGAGGCCATCACGGTCCTTCCCCTAGATGATGAATGATGTGAGGCTGTAGACACCTCCATACACCAGGCCGTAGCAGCCGCCACGGGGCCCTTCGAAGGTGCCTGATGCAGCTGGCCCACTCTTATGCAAGATGACCAGGAGGAGGCCATCACGGTCCTTCCCTAGATGATGAATGATGTGAGGCTGTAGACACCTCCATACACCAGGCCGTAGCAGCCGCCACGGGGCCCTTCGAAAGGTGCCTGATGCAGCTGGCCCACTCTTATGCAAGATGACCAGGAGGAGGCCATCACGGTCCTTCCCCTAGATGATGAATGATGTGAGGCTGTAGACACCTCCATACACCAGGCCGTAGCAGCCGCCACGGGGCCCTTCGAAAGGTGCCTGATGCAGCTGGCCCACTCTTATGCAAGATGACCAGGAGGAGGCCATCACGGTCCTTCCCCTAGATGATGAATTATGTGAGGCTGTAGACACCTCCATACACCAGGCCGTAGCAGCCGCCACGGGGCCCTTCGAAAGGTGCCTGATGCAGCTGGCCCACTCTTATGCAAGATGACCAGGAGGAGGCCATCACGGTCCTTCCCCTAGATGATGAATTATGTGAGGCTGTAGACACCTCCATACACCAGGCCGTAGCAGCCGCCACGGGGCCCTTCGAAAGGTGCCTGATGCAGCTGGCCCACTCTTATGCAAGATGACCAGGAGGAGGCCATCACGGTCCTTCCCCTAGATGATGAATGATGTGAGGCTGTAGACACCTCCATACACCAGGCCGTAGCAGCCGCCACGGGGCCCTTCGAAAGGTGCCTGATGCAGCTGGCCCACTCTTATGCAAGATGACCAGGAGGAGGCCATCACGGTCCTTCCCTAGATGATGAATTATGTGAGGCTGTAGACACCTCCATACACCAGGCCGTAGCAGCCGCCACGGGGCCCTTCGAAAGGTGCCTGATGCAGCTGGCCCACTCTTATGCAAGATGACCAGGAGGAGGCCATCACGGTCCTTCCCCTAGATGATGAATGATGTGAGGCTGTAGACACCTCCATACACCAGGCCGCAGCAGCCGCCACGGGGCCCTTCGAAAGGTGCCTGATGCAGCTGGCCCACTCTTATGCAAGATGACCAGGAGGAGGCCATCACGGTCCTTCCCCTAGATGATGAATGATGTGAGGCTGTAGACACCTCCATACACCAGGCCGTAGCAGCCGCCACGGGGCCCTTCGAAAGGTGCCTGATGCAGCTGGCCCACTCTTATGCAAGATGACCAGGAGGAGGCCATCACGGTCCTTCCCCTAGATGATGAATGATGTGAGGCTGTAGACACCTCCATACACCAGGCCGTAGCAGCCGCCACGGGGCCCTTCGAAAGGTGCCTGATGCAGCTGGCCCACTCTTATGCAAGATGACCAGGAGGAGGCCATCACGGTCCTTCCCCTAGATGATGAATGATGTGAGGCTGTAGACACCTCCATACACCAGGCCGTAGCAGCCGCCACGGGGCCCTTCGAAAGGTGCCTGATGCAGCTGGCCCACTCTTATGCAAGATGACCAGGAGGAGGCCATCACGGTCCTTCCCCTAGATGATGAATGATGTGAGGCTGTAGACACCTCCATACACCAGGCAGTAGCAGCCGCCACGGGCCCTTCGAAGGTGCCTGATGCAGCTGGCCCACTCTTATGCAAGATGACCAGGAGGAGGCCATCACGGTCCTTCCCCTAGATGATGAATTATGTGAGGCTGTAGACACCTCCATACACCAGGCCGTAGCAGCCGCCACGGGGCCCTTCGAAAGGTGCCTGATGCAGCTGGCCCACTCTTATGCAAGATTACCAGGAGGAGGCCATCACGGTCCTTCCCCTAGATGATGAATGATGTGAGGCTGTAGACACCTCCATACACCAGGCCGTAGCAGCCGCCACGGGGCCCTTCGAAGGTGCCTGATGCAGCTGGCCCACTCTTATGCAAGATGACCAGGAGGAGGCCATCACGGTCCTTCCCCTAGATGATGAATGATGTGAGGCTGTAGACACCTCCATACACCAGGCCGTAGCAGCCGCCACGGGGCCCTTCGAAAGGTGCCTGATGCAGCTGGCCCACTCTTATGCAAGATGACCAGGAGGAGGCCATCACGGTCCTTCCCTAGATGATGAATTATGTGAGGCTGTAGACACCTCCATACACCAGGCCGTAGCAGCCGCCACGGGGCCCTTCGAAAGGTGCCTGATGCAGCTGGCCCACTCTTATGCAAGATGACCAGGAGGAGGCCATCACGGTCCTTCCCCTAGATGATGAATTATGTGAGGCTGTAGACACCTCCATACACCAGGCCGTAGCAGCCGCCACGGGGCCCTTCGAAAGGTGCCTGATGCAGCTGGCCCACTCTTATGCAAGATGACCAGGAGGAGGCCATCACGGTCCTTCCCCTAGATGATGAATTATGTGAGGCTGTAGACACCTCCATACACCAGGCCGTAGCAGCCGCCACGGGGCCCTTCGAAAGGTGCCTGATGCAGCTGGCCCACTCTTATGCAAGATTACCAGGAGGAGGCCATCACGGTCCTTCCCCTAGATGATGAATTATGTGAGGCTGTAGACACCTCCATACACCAGGCCGTAGCAGCCGCCACGGGGCCCTTCGAAAGGTGCCTGATGCAGCTGGCCCACTCTTATGCAAGATGACCAGGAGGAGGCCATCACGGTCCTTCCCCTAGATGATGAATTATGTGAGGCTGTAGACACCTCCATACACCAGGCCGTAGCAGCCGCCACGGGGCCCTTCGAAAGGTGCCTGATGCAGCTGGCCCACTCTTATGCAAGATGACCAGGAGGAGGCCATCACGGTCCTTCCCCTAGATGATGAATTATGTGAGGCTGTAGACACCTCCATACACCAGGCCGTAGCAGCCGCCACGGGGCCCTTCGAAAGGTGCCTGATGCAGCTGGCCCACTCTTATGCAAGATGACCAGGAGGGAGGCCATCACGGTCCTTCCCCTAGATGATGAATGATGTGAGGCTGTAGACACCTCCATACACCAGGCCGTAGCAGCCGCCACGGGGCCCTTCGAAAGGTGCCTGATGCAGCTGGCCCACTCTTATGCAAGATGACCAGGAGGAGGCCATCACGGTCCTTCCCCTAGATGATGAATGATGTGAGGCTGTAGACACCTCCATACACCAGGCCGTAGCAGCCGCCACGGGGCCCTTCGAAAGGTGCCTGATGCAGCTGGCCCACTCTTATGCAAGATGACCAGGAGGAGGCCATCACGGTCCTTCCCCTAGATGATGAATGATGTGAGGCTGTAGACACCTCCATACACCAGGCCGTAGCAGCCGCCACGGGGCCCTTCGAAGGTGCCTGATGCAGCTGGCCCACTCTTATGCAAGATGACCAGGAGGAGGCCATCACGGTCCTTCCCCTAGATGATGAATTATGTGAGGCTGTAGACACCTCCATACACCAGGCCGTAGCAGCCGCCACGGGGCCCTTCGAAAGGTGCCTGATGCAGCTGGCCCACTCTTATGCAAGATGACCAGGAGGAGGCCATCACGGTCCTTCCCCTAGATGATGAATGATGTGAGGCTGTAGACACCTCCATACACCAGGCCGTAGCAGCCGCCACGGGGCCCTTCGAAAGGTGCCTGATGCAGCTGGCCCACTCTTATGCAAGATGACCAGGAGGAGGCCATCACGGTCCTTCCCTAGATGATGAATGATGTGAGGCTGTAGACACCTCCATACACCCAGGCCGTAGCAGCCGCCACGGGGCCCTTCGAAAGGTGCCTGATGCAGCTGGCCCACTCTTATGCAAGATGACCAGGAGGAGGCCATCACGGTCCTTCCCCTAGATGATGAATTATGTGAGGCTGTAGACACCTCCATACACCAGGCCGTAGCAGCCGCCACGGGGCCCTTCGAAAGGTGCCTGATGCAGCTGGCCCACTCTTATGCAAGATGACCAGGAGGAGGCCATCACGGTCCTTCCCTAGATGATGAATTATGTGAGGCTGTAGACACCTCCATACACCAGGCCGTAGCAGCCGCCACGGGGCCCTTCGAAAGGTGCCTGATGCAGCTGGCCCACTCTTATGCAAGATGACCAGGAGGAGGCCATCACGGTCCTTCCCCTAGATGATGAATTATGTGAGGCTGTAGACACCTCCATACACCAGGCCGTAGCAGCCGCCACGGGGCCCTTCGAAAGGTGCCTGATGCAGCTGGCCCACTCTTATGCAAGATGACCAGGAGGAGGCCATCACGGTCCTTCCCTAGATGATGAATTATGTGAGGCTGTAGACACCTCCATACACCAGGCCGTAGCAGCCGCCACGGGGCCCTTCGAAAGGTGCCTGATGCAGCTGGCCCACTCTTATGCAAGATGACCAGGAGGAGGCCATCACGGTCCTTCCCTAGATGATGAATTATGTGAGGCTGTAGACACCTCCATACACCAGGCCGTAGCAGCCGCCACGGGGCCCTTCGAAAGGTGCCTGATGCAGCTGGCCCACTCTTATGCAAGATGACCAGGAGGAGGCCATCACGGTCCTTCCCCTAGATGATGAATTATGTGAGGCTGTAGACACCTCCATACACCAGGCCGTAGCAGCCGCCACGGGGCCCTTCGAAAGGTGCCTGATGCAGCTGGCCCACTCTTATGCAAGATGACCAGGAGGAGGGCCATCACGGTCCTTCCCCTAGATGATGAATTATGTGAGGCTGTAGACACCTCCATACACCAGGCCGTAGCAGCCGCCACGGGGCCCTTCGAAAGGTGCCTGATGCAGCTGGCCCACTCTTATGCAAGATTACCAGGAGGAGGCCATCACGGTCCTTCCCCTAGATGATGAATTATGTGAGGCTGTAGACACCTCCATACACCAGGCCGTAGCAGCCGCCACGGGGCCCTTCGAAAGGTGCCTGATGCAGCTGGCCCACTCTTATGCAAGATGACCAGGAGGAGGCCATCACGGTCCTTCCCCTAGATGATGAATGATGTGAGGCTGTAGACACCTCCATACACCAGGCCGTAGCAGCCGCCACGGGGCCCTTCGAAGGTGCCTGATGCAGCTGGCCCACTCTTATGCAAGATGACCAGGAGGAGGCCATCACGGTCCTTCCCTAGATGATGAATTATGTGAGGCTGTAGACACCTCCATACACCAGGCCGTAGCAGCCGCCACGGGGCCCTTCGAAAGGTGCCTGATGCAGCTGGCCCACTCTTATGCAAGATTACCAGGAGGAGGCCATCACGGTCCTTCCCTAGATGATGAATTATGTGAGGCTGTAGACACCTCCATACACCAGGCCGTAGCAGCCGCCACGGGGCCCTTCGAAAGGTGCCTGATGCAGCTGGCCCACTCTTATGCAAGATGACCAGGAGGAGGCCATCACGGTCCTTCCCCTAGATGATGAATTGATGTGAGGCTGTAGACACCTCCATACACCAGGCCGTAGCAGCCGCCACGGGGCCCTTCGAAAGGTGCCTGATGCAGCTGGCCCACTCTTATGCAAGATTACCAGGAGGAGGCCATCACGGTCCTTCCCCTAGATGATGAATTATGTGAGGCTGTAGACACCTCCATACACCAGGCCGTAGCAGCCGCCACGGGGCCCTTCGAAAGGTGCCTGATGCAGCTGGCCCACTCTTATGCAAGATGACCAGGAGGAGGCCATCACGGTCCTTCCCCTAGATGATGAATTATGTGAGGCTGTAGACACCTCCATACACCAGGCCGTAGCAGCCGCCACGGGGCCCTTCGAAAGGTGCCTGATGCAGCTGGCCCACTCTTATGCAAGATGACCAGGAGGAGGCCATCACGGTCCTTCCCCTAGATGATGAATTATGTGAGGCTGTAGACACCTCCATACACCAGGCCGTAGCAGCCGCCACGGGGCCCTTCGAAAGGTGCCTGATGCAGCTGGCCCACTCTTATGCAAGATTACCAGGAGGAGGCCATCACGGTCCTTCCCCTAGATGATGAATTATGTGAGGCTGTAGACACCTCCATACACCAGGCCGTAGCAGCCGCCACGGGGCCCTTCGAAAGGTGCCTGATGCAGCTGGCCCACTCTTATGCAAGATGACCAGGAGGAGGCCATCACGGTCCTTCCCTAGATGATGAATTATGTGAGGCTGTAGACACCTCCATACACCAGGCCGTAGCAGCCGCCACGGGGCCCTTCGAAAGGTGCCTGATGCAGCTGGCCCACTCTTATGCAAGATGACCAGGAGGAGGCCATCACGGTCCTTCCCTAGATGATGAATTATGTGAGGCTGTAGACACCTCCATACACCAGGCCGTAGCAGCCGCCACGGGGCCCTTCGAAAGGTGCCTGATGCAGCTGGCCCACTCTTATGCAAGATGACCAGGAGGAGGCCATCACGGTCCTTCCCCTAGATGATGAATTATGTGAGGCTGTAGACACCTCCATACACCAGGCCGTAGCAGCCGCCACGGGGCCCTTCGAAAGGTGCCTGATGCAGCTGGCCCACTCTTATGCAAGATGACCAGGAGGAGGCCATCACGGTCCTTCCCCTAGATGATGAATTATGTGAGGCTGTAGACACCTCCATACACCAGGCCGTAGCAGCCGCCACGGGGCCCTTCGAAAGGTGCCTGATGCAGCTGGCCCACTCTTATGCAAGATGACCAGGAGGAGGCCATCACGGTCCTTCCCCTAGATGATGAATTATGTGAGGCTGTAGACACCTCCATACACCAGGCCGTAGCAGCCGCCACGGGGCCCTTCGAAGGTGCCTGATGCAGCTGGCCCACTCTTATGCAAGATGACCAGGAGGAGGCCATCACGGTCCTTCCCCTAGATGATGAATTATGTGAGGCTGTAGACACCTCCATACACCAGGCCGTAGCAGCCGCCACGGGGCCCTTCGAAAGGTGCCTGATGCAGCTGGCCCACTCTTATGCAAGATGACCAGGAGGAGGCCATCACGGTCCTTCCCCTAGATGATGAATGATGTGAGGCTGTAGACACCTCCATACACCAGGCCGTAGCAGCCGCCACGGGGCCCTTCGAAGGTGCCTGATGCAGCTGGCCCACTCTTATGCAAGATGACCAGGAGGAGGCCATCACGGTCCTTCCCTAGATGATGAATGATGTGAGGCTGTAGACACCTCCATACACCAGGCCGTAGCAGCCGCCACGGGGCCCTTCGAAAGGTGCCTGATGCAGCTGGCCCACTCTTATGCAAGATGACCAGGAGGAGGCCATCACGGTCCTTCCCTAGATGATGAATGATGTGAGGCTGTAGACACCTCCATACACCAGGCCGTAGCAGCCGCCACGGGGCCCTTCGAAGGTGCCTGATGCAGCTGGCCCACTCTTATGCAAGATGACCAGGAGGAGGCCATCACGGTCCTTCCCTAGATGATGAATGATGTGAGGCTGTAGACACCTCCATACACCAGGCCGTAGCAGCCGCCACGGGGCCCTTCGAAGGTGCCTGATGCAGCTGGCCCACTCTTATGCAAGATGACCAGGAGGAGGCCATCACGGTCCTTCCCCTAGATGATGAATTATGTGAGGCTGTAGACACCTCCATACACCAGGCCGTAGCAGCCGCCACGGGGCCCTTCGAAAGGTGCCTGATGCAGCTGGCCCACTCTTATGCAAGATTACCAGGAGGAGGCCATCACGGTCCTTCCCTAGATGATGAATTATGTGAGGCTGTAGACACCTCCATACACCAGGCCGTAGCAGCCGCCACGGGGCCCTTCGAAAGGTGCCTGATGCAGCTGGCCCACTCTTATGCAAGATGACCAGGAGGAGGCCATCACGGTCCTTCCCCTAGATGATGAATTATGTGAGGCTGTAGACACCTCCATACACCAGGCCGTAGCAGCCGCCACGGGGCCCTTCGAAAGGTGCCTGATGCAGCTGGCCCACTCTTATGCAAGATGACCAGGAGGAGGCCATCACGGTCCTTCCCCTAGATGATGAATTATGTGAGGCTGTAGACACCTCCATACACCAGGCCGTAGCAGCCGCCACGGGGCCCTTCGAAAGGTGCCTGATGCAGCTGGCCCACTCTTATGCAAGATTACCAGGAGGAGGCCATCACGGTCCTTCCCTAGATGATGAATTATGTGAGGCTGTAGACACCTCCATACACCAGGCCGTAGCAGCCGCCACGGGGCCCTTCGAAGGTGCCTGATGCAGCTGGCCCACTCTTATGCAAGATTGACCAGGAGGAGGCCATCACGGTCCTTCCCCTAGATGATGAATGATGTGAGGCTGTAGACACCTCCATACACCAGGCCGTAGCAGCCGCCACGGGGCCCTTCGAAAGGTGCCTGATGCAGCTGGCCCACTCTTATGCAAGATGACCAGGAGGAGGCCATCACGGTCCTTCCCCTAGATGATGAATTATGTGAGGCTGTAGACACCTCCATACACCAGGCCGTAGCAGCCGCCACGGGGCCCTTCGAAAGGTGCCTGATGCAGCTGGCCCACTCTTATGCAAGATGACCAGGAGGAGGCCATCACGGTCCTTCCCCTAGATGATGAATGATGTGAGGCTGTAGACACCTCCATACACCAGGCCGTAGCAGCCGCCACGGGGCCCTTCGAAAGGTGCCTGATGCAGCTGGCCCACTCTTATGCAAGATGACCAGGAGGAGGCCATCACGGTCCTTCCCCTAGATGATGAATGATGTGAGGCTGTAGACACCTCCATACACCAGGCCGTAGCAGCCGCCACGGGGCCCTTCGAAAGGTGCCTGATGCAGCTGGCCCACTCTTATGCAAGATGACCAGGAGGAGGCCATCACGGTCCTTCCCCTAGATGATGAATTATGTGAGGCTGTAGACACCTCCATACACCAGGCCGTAGCAGCCGCCACGGGGCCCTTCGAAAGGTGCCTGATGCAGCTGGCCCACTCTTATGCAAGATGACCAGGAGGAGGCCATCACGGTCCTTCCCCTAGATGATGAATGATGTGAGGCTGTAGACACCTCCATACACCAGGCCGTAGCAGCCGCCACGGGGCCCTTCGAAGGTGCCTGATGCAGCTGGCCCACTCTTATGCAAGATGACCAGGAGGAGGCCATCACGGTCCTTCCCCTAGATGATGAATTATGTGAGGCTGTAGACACCTCCATACACCAGGCCGTAGCAGCCGCCACGGGGCCCTTCGAAGGTGCCTGATGCAGCTGGCCCACTCTTATGCAAGATGACCAGGAGGAGGCCATCACGGTCCTTCCCTAGATGATGAATTATGTGAGGCTGTAGACACCTCCATACACCAGGCCGTAGCAGCCGCCACGGGGCCCTTCGAAAGGTGCCTGATGCAGCTGGCCCACTCTTATGCAAGATTACCAGGAGGAGGCCATCACGGTCCTTCCCCTAGATGATGAATTATGTGAGGCTGTAGACACCTCCATACACCAGGCCGTAGCAGCCGCCACGGGGCCCTTCGAAAGGTGCCTGATGCAGCTGGCCCACTCTTATGCAAGATGACCAGGAGGAGGCCATCACGGTCCTTCCCCTAGATGATGAATGATGTGAGGCTGTAGACACCTCCATACACCAGGCCGTAGCAGCCGCCACGGGGCCCTTCGAAGGTGCCTGATGCAGCTGGCCCACTCTTATGCAAGATGACCAGGAGGAGGCCATCACGGTCCTTCCCCTAGATGATGAATTATGTGAGGCTGTAGACACCTCCATACACCAGGCCGTAGCAGCCGCCACGGGGCCCTTCGAAAGGTGCCTGATGCAGCTGGCCCACTCTTATGCAAGATGACCAGGAGGAGGCCATCACGGTCCTTCCCCTAGATGATGAATGATGTGAGGCTGTAGACACCTCCATACACCAGGCCGTAGCAGCCGCCACGGGGCCCTTCGAAAGGTGCCTGATGCAGCTGGCCCACTCTTATGCAAGATGACCAGGAGGAGGCCATCACGGTCCTTCCCTAGATGATGAATTATGTGAGGCTGTAGACACCTCCATACACCAGGCCGTAGCAGCCGCCACGGGGCCCTTCGAAAGGTGCCTGATGCAGCTGGCCCACTCTTATGCAAGATTACCAGGAGGAGGCCATCACGGTCCTTCCCCTAGATGATGAATTATGTGAGGCTGTAGACACCTCCATACACCAGGCCGTAGCAGCCGCCACGGGGCCCTTCGAAGGTGCCTGATGCAGCTGGCCCACTCTTATGCAAGATGACCAGGAGGAGGCCATCACGGTCCTTCCCCTAGATGATGAATGATGTGAGGCTGTAGACACCTCCATACACCAGGCCGTAGCAGCCGCCACGGGGCCCTTCGAAAGGTGCCTGATGCAGCTGGCCCACTCTTATGCAAGATGACCAGGAGGAGGCCATCACGGTCCTTCCCTAGATGATGAATGATGTGAGGCTGTAGACACCTCCATACACCAGGCCGTAGCAGCCGCCACGGGGCCCTTCGAAAGGTGCCTGGATGCAGCTGGCCCACTCTTATGCAAGATTACCAGGAGGAGGCCATCACGGTCCTTCCCCTAGATGATGAATTATGTGAGGCTGTAGACACCTCCATCACACCAGGCCGTAGCAGCCGCCACGGGGCCCTTCGAAAGGTGCCTGATGCAGCTGGCCCACTCTTATGCAAGATGACCAGGAGGAGGCCATCACGGTCCTTCCCCTAGATGATGAATGATGTGAGGCTGTAGACACCTCCATACACCAGGCCGTAGCAGCCGCCACGGGGCCCTTCGAAAGGTGCCTGATGCAGCTGGCCCACTCTTATGCAAGATGACCAGGAGGAGGCCATCACGGTCCTTCCCCTAGATGATGAATGATGTGAGGCTGTAGACACCTCCATACACCAGGCCGTAGCAGCCGCCACGGGGCCCTTCGAAAGGTGCCTGATGCAGCTGGCCCACTCTTATGCAAGATTACCAGGAGGAGGCCATCACGGTCCTTCCCTAGATGATGAATTATGTGAGGCTGTAGACACCTCCATACACCAGGCCGTAGCAGCCGCCACGGGGCCCTTCGAAAGGTGCCTGGATGCAGCTGGCCCACTCTTATGCAAGATGACCAGGAGGAGGCCATCACGGTCCTTCCCTAGATGATGAATTATGTGAGGCTGTAGACACCTCCATACACCAGGCCGTAGCAGCCGCCACGGGGCCCTTCGAAAGGTGCCTGATGCAGCTGGCCCACTCTTATGCAAGATGACCAGGAGGAGGCCATCACGGTCCTTCCCCTAGATGATGAATTATGTGAGGCTGTAGACACCTCCATACACCAGGCCGTAGCAGCCGCCACGGGGCCCTTCGAAAGGTGCCTGATGCAGCTGGCCCACTCTTATGCAAGATTACCAGGAGGAGGCCATCACGGTCCTTCCCTAGATGATGAATTATGTGAGGCTGTAGACACCTCCATACACCAGGCCGTAGCAGCCGCCACGGGGCCCTTCGAAGGTGCCTGATGCAGCTGGCCCACTCTTATGCAAGATGACCAGGAGGAGGCCATCACGGTCCTTCCCCTAGATGATGAATTATGTGAGGCTGTAGACACCTCCATACACCAGGCCGTAGCAGCCGCCACGGGGCCCTTCGAAAGGTGCCTGATGCAGCTGGCCCACTCTTATGCAAGATTACCAGGAGGAGGCCATCACGGTCCTTCCCTAGATGATGAATTATGTGAGGCTGTAGACACCTCCATACACCAGGCCGTAGCAGCCGCCACGGGGCCCTTCGAAGGTGCCTGATGCAGCTGGCCCACTCTTATGCAAGATGACCAGGAGGAGGCCATCACGGTCCTTCCCCTAGATGATGAATTATGTGAGGCTGTAGACACCTCCATACACCAGGCCGTAGCAGCCGCCACGGGGCCCTTCGAAGGTGCCTGATGCAGCTGGCCCACTCTTATGCAAGATGACCAGGAGGAGGCCATCACGGTCCTTCCCCTAGATGATGAATTATGTGAGGCTGTAGACACCTCCATACACCAGGCCGTAGCAGCCGCCACGGGGCCCTTCGAAAGGTGCCTGATGCAGCTGGCCCACTCTTATGCAAGATTACCAGGAGGAGGCCATCACGGTCCTTCCCTAGATGATGAATTATGTGAGGCTGTAGACACCTCCATACACCAGGCCGTAGCAGCCGCCACGGGGCCCTTCGAAAGGTGCCTGATGCAGCTGGCCCACTCTTATGCAAGATTACCAGGAGGAGGCCATCACGGTCCTTCCCTAGATGATGAATTATGTGAGGCTGTAGACACCTCCATACACCAGGCCGTAGCAGCCGCCACGGGGCCCTTCGAAAGGTGCCTGATGCAGCTGGCCCACTCTTATGCAAGATTACCAGGAGGAGGCCATCACGGTCCTTCCCCTAGATGATGAATTATGTGAGGCTGTAGACACCTCCATACACCAGGCCGTAGCAGCCGCCACGGGGCCCTTCGAAGGTGCCTGATGCAGCTGGCCCACTCTTATGCAAGATTACCAGGAGGAGGCCATCACGGTCCTTCCCCTAGATGATGAATTATGTGAGGCTGTAGACACCTCCATACACCAGGCCGTAGCAGCCGCCACGGGGCCCTTCGAAGGTGCCTGATGCAGCTGGCCCACTCTTATGCAAGATGACCAGGAGGAGGCCATCACGGTCCTTCCCTAGATGATGAATTATGTGAGGCTGTAGACACCTCCATACACCAGGCCGTAGCAGCCGCCACGGGGCCCTTCGAAAGGTGCCTGATGCAGCTGGCCCACTCTTATGCAAGATTACCAGGAGGAGGCCATCACGGTCCTTCCCCTAGATGATGAATTATGTGAGGCTGTAGACACCTCCATACACCAGGCCGTAGCAGCCGCCACGGGGCCCTTCGAAGGTGCCTGATGCAGCTGGCCCACTCTTATGCAAGATTACCAGGAGGAGGCCATCACGGTCCTTCCCTAGATGATGAATTATGTGAGGCTGTAGACACCTCCATACACCAGGCCGTAGCAGCCGCCACGGGGCCCTTCGAAAGGTGCCTGATGCAGCTGGCCCACTCTTATGCAAGATTACCAGGAGGAGGCCATCACGGTCCTTCCCTAGATGATGAATTATGTGAGGCTGTAGACACCTCCATACACCAGGCCGTAGCAGCCGCCACGGGGCCCTTCGAAAGGTGCCTGATGCAGCTGGCCCACTCTTATGCAAGATGACCAGGAGGAGGCCATCACGGTCCTTCCCCTAGATGATGAATTATGTGAGGCTGTAGACACCTCCATACACCAGGCCGTAGCAGCCGCCACGGGGCCCTTCGAAAGGTGCCTGATGCAGCTGGCCCACTCTTATGCAAGATTACCAGGAGGAGGCCATCACGGTCCTTCCCTAGATGATGAATTATGTGAGGCTGTAGACACCTCCATACACCAGGCCGTAGCAGCCGCCACGGGGCCCTTCGAAAGGTGCCTGATGCAGCTGGCCCACTCTTATGCAAGATTACCAGGAGGAGGCCATCACGGTCCTTCCCCTAGATGATGAATTATGTGAGGCTGTAGACACCTCCATACACCAGGCCGTAGCAGCCGCCACGGGGCCCTTCGAAAGGTGCCTGATGCAGCTGGCCCACTCTTATGCAAGATTACCAGGAGGAGGCCATCACGGTCCTTCCCCTAGATGATGAATTATGTGAGGCTGTAGACACCTCCATACACCAGGCCGTAGCAGCCGCCACGGGGCCCTTCGAAGGTGCCTGATGCAGCTGGCCCACTCTTATGCAAGATTACCAGGAGGAGGCCATCACGGTCCTTCCCTAGATGATGAATTATGTGAGGCTGTAGACACCTCCATACACCAGGCCGTAGCAGCCGCCACGGGGCCCTTCGAAAGGTGCCTGATGCAGCTGGCCCACTCTTATGCAAGATTACCAGGAGGAGGCCATCACGGTCCTTCCCCTAGATGATGAATTATGTGAGGCTGTAGACACCTCCATACACCAGGCCGTAGCAGCCGCCACGGGGCCCTTCGAAAGGTGCCTGATGCAGCTGGCCCACTCTTATGCAAGATTACCAGGAGGAGGCCATCACGGTCCTTCCCCTAGATGATGAATTATGTGAGGCTGTAGACACCTCCATACACCAGGCCGTAGCAGCCGCCACGGGGCCCTTCGAAAGGTGCCTGATGCAGCTGGCCCACTCTTATGCAAGATTACCAGGAGGAGGCCATCACGGTCCTTCCCTAGATGATGAATTATGTGAGGCTGTAGACACCTCCATACACCAGGCCGTAGCAGCCGCCACGGGGCCCTTCGAAAGGTGCCTGATGCAGCTGGCCCACTCTTATGCAAGATTACCAGGAGGAGGCCATCACGGTCCTTCCCCTAGATGATGAATTATGTGAGGCTGTAGACACCTCCATACACCAGGCCGTAGCAGCCGCCACGGGGCCCTTCGAAAGGTGCCTGATGCAGCTGGCCCACTCTTATGCAAGATTACCAGGAGGAGGCCATCACGGTCCTTCCCCTAGATGATGAATTATGTGAGGCTGTAGACACCTCCATACACCAGGCCGTAGCAGCCGCCACGGGGCCCTTCGAAAGGTGCCTGATGCAGCTGGCCCACTCTTATGCAAGATTACCAGGAGGAGGCCATCACGGTCCTTCCCCTAGATGATGAATTATGTGAGGCTGTAGACACCTCCATACACCAGGCCGTAGCAGCCGCCACGGGGCCCTTCGAAAGGTGCCTGATGCAGCTGGCCCACTCTTATGCAAGATTACCAGGAGGAGGCCATCACGGTCCTTCCCCTAGATGATGAATTATGTGAGGCTGTAGACACCTCCATACACCAGGCCGTAGCAGCCGCCACGGGGCCCTTCGAAAGGTGCCTGATGCAGCTGGCCCACTCTTATGCAAGATTACCAGGAGGAGGCCATCACGGTCCTTCCCTAGATGATGAATTATGTGAGGCTGTAGACACCTCCATACACCAGGCCGTAGCAGCCGCCACGGGGCCCTTCGAAAGGTGCCTGATGCAGCTGGCCCACTCTTATGCAAGATTACCAGGAGGAGGCCATCACGGTCCTTCCCCTAGATGATGAATTATGTGAGGCTGTAGACACCTCCATACACCAGGCCGTAGCAGCCGCCACGGGGCCCTTCGAAAGGTGCCTGATGCAGCTGGCCCACTCTTATGCAAGATTACCAGGAGGAGGCCATCACGGTCCTTCCCCTAGATGATGAATTATGTGAGGCTGTAGACACCTCCATACACCAGGCCGTAGCAGCCGCCACGGGGCCCTTCGAAAGGTGCCTGATGCAGCTGGCCCACTCTTATGCAAGATTACCAGGAGGAGGCCATCACGGTCCTTCCCCTAGATGATGAATTATGTGAGGCTGTAGACACCTCCATACACCAGGCCGTAGCAGCCGCCACGGGGCCCTTCGAAAGGTGCCTGATGCAGCTGGCCCACTCTTATGCAAGATTACCAGGAGGAGGCCATCACGGTCCTTCCCCTAGATGATGAATTATGTGAGGCTGTAGACACCTCCATACACCAGGCCGTAGCAGCCGCCACGGGGCCCTTCGAAAGGTGCCTGATGCAGCTGGCCCACTCTTATGCAAGATTACCAGGAGGAGGCCATCACGGTCCTTCCCCTAGATGATGAATTATGTGAGGCTGTAGACACCTCCATACACCAGGCCGTAGCAGCCGCCACGGGGCCCTTCGAAAGGTGCCTGATGCAGCTGGCCCACTCTTATGCAAGATTACCAGGAGGAGGCCATCACGGTCCTTCCCCTAGATGATGAATTATGTGAGGCTGTAGACACCTCCATACACCAGGCCGTAGCAGCCGCCACGGGGCCCTTCGAAAGGTGCCTGATGCAGCTGGCCCACTCTTATGCAAGATTACCAGGAGGAGGCCATCACGGTCCTTCCCCTAGATGATGAATTATGTGAGGCTGTAGACACCTCCATACACCAGGCCGTAGCAGCCGCCACGGGGCCCTTCGAAAGGTGCCTGATGCAGCTGGCCCACTCTTATGCAAGATTACCAGGAGGAGGCCATCACGGTCCTTCCCCTAGATGATGAATTATGTGAGGCTGTAGACACCTCCATACACCAGGCCGTAGCAGCCGCCACGGGGCCCTTCGAAAGGTGCCTGATGCAGCTGGCCCACTCTTATGCAAGATTACCAGGAGGAGGCCATCACGGTCCTTCCCCTAGATGATGAATTATGTGAGGCTGTAGACACCTCCATACACCAGGCCGTAGCAGCCGCCACGGGGCCCTTCGAAAGGTGCCTGATGCAGCTGGCCCACTCTTATGCAAGATTACCAGGAGGAGGCCATCACGGTCCTTCCCCTAGATGATGAATTATGTGAGGCTGTAGACACCTCCATACACCAGGCCGTAGCAGCCGCCACGGGGCCCTTCGAAAGGTGCCTGATGCAGCTGGCCCACTCTTATGCAAGATTACCAGGAGGAGGCCATCACGGTCCTTCCCCTAGATGATGAATTATGTGAGGCTGTAGACACCTCCATACACCAGGCCGTAGCAGCCGCCACGGGGCCCTTCGAAAGGTGCCTGATGCAGCTGGCCCACTCTTATGCAAGATTACCAGGAGGAGGCCATCACGGTCCTTCCCCTAGATGATGAATTATGTGAGGCTGTAGACACCTCCATACACCAGGCCGTAGCAGCCGCCACGGGGCCCTTCGAAAGGTGCCTGATGCAGCTGGCCCACTCTTATGCAAGATTACCAGGAGGAGGCCATCACGGTCCTTCCCCTAGATGATGAATTATGTGAGGCTGTAGACACCTCCATACACCAGGCCGTAGCAGCCGCCACGGGGCCCTTCGAAAGGTGCCTGATGCAGCTGGCCCACTCTTATGCAAGATTACCAGGAGGAGGCCATCACGGTCCTTCCCCTAGATGATGAATTATGTGAGGCTGTAGACACCTCCATACACCAGGCCGTAGCAGCCGCCACGGGGCCCTTCGAAAGGTGCCTGATGCAGCTGGCCCACTCTTATGCAAGATTACCAGGAGGAGGCCATCACGGTCCTTCCCCTAGATGATGAATTATGTGAGGCTGTAGACACCTCCATACACCAGGCCGTAGCAGCCGCCACGGGGCCCTTCGAAAGGTGCCTGATGCAGCTGGCCCACTCTTATGCAAGATTACCAGGAGGAGGCCATCACGGTCCTTCCCCTAGATGATGAATTATGTGAGGCTGTAGACACCTCCATACACCAGGCCGTAGCAGCCGCCACGGGGCCCTTCGAAAGGTGCCTGATGCAGCTGGCCCACTCTTATGCAAGATTACCAGGAGGAGGCCATCACGGTCCTTCCCCTAGATGATGAATTATGTGAGGCTGTAGACACCTCCATACACCAGGCCGTAGCAGCCGCCACGGGGCCCTTCGAAAGGTGCCTGATGCAGCTGGCCCACTCTTATGCAAGATTACCAGGAGGAGGCCATCACGGTCCTTCCCCTAGATGATGAATTATGTGAGGCTGTAGACACCTCCATACACCAGGCCGTAGCAGCCGCCACGGGGCCCTTCGAAAGGTGCCTGATGCAGCTGGCCCACTCTTATGCAAGATTACCAGGAGGAGGCCATCACGGTCCTTCCCCTAGATGATGAATTATGTGAGGCTGTAGACACCTCCATACACCAGGCCGTAGCAGCCGCCACGGGGCCCTTCGAAAGGTGCCTGATGCAGCTGGCCCACTCTTATGCAAGATTACCAGGAGGAGGCCATCACGGTCCTTCCCCTAGATGATGAATTATGTGAGGCTGTAGACACCTCCATACACCAGGCCGTAGCAGCCGCCACGGGGCCCTTCGAAAGGTGCCTGATGCAGCTGGCCCACTCTTATGCAAGATTACCAGGAGGAGGCCATCACGGTCCTTCCCCTAGATGATGAATTATGTGAGGCTGTAGACACCTCCATACACCAGGCCGTAGCAGCCGCCACGGGGCCCTTCGAAAGGTGCCTGATGCAGCTGGCCCACTCTTATGCAAGATTACCAGGAGGAGGCCATCACGGTCCTTCCCCTAGATGATGAATTATGTGAGGCTGTAGACACCTCCATACACCAGGCCGTAGCAGCCGCCACGGGGCCCTTCGAAAGGTGCCTGATGCAGCTGGCCCACTCTTATGCAAGATTACCAGGAGGAGGCCATCACGGTCCTTCCCCTAGATGATGAATTATGTGAGGCTGTAGACACCTCCATACACCAGGCCGTAGCAGCCGCCACGGGGCCCTTCGAAAGGTGCCTGATGCAGCTGGCCCACTCTTATGCAAGATTACCAGGAGGAGGCCATCACGGTCCTTCCCCTAGATGATGAATTATGTGAGGCTGTAGACACCTCCATACACCAGGCCGTAGCAGCCGCCACGGGGCCCTTCGAAAGGTGCCTGATGCAGCTGGCCCACTCTTATGCAAGATTACCAGGAGGAGGCCATCACGGTCCTTCCCCTAGATGATGAATTATGTGAGGCTGTAGACACCTCCATACACCAGGCCGTAGCAGCCGCCACGGGGCCCTTCGAAAGGTGCCTGATGCAGCTGGCCCACTCTTATGCAAGATTACCAGGAGGAGGCCATCACGGTCCTTCCCCTAGATGATGAATTATGTGAGGCTGTAGACACCTCCATACACCAGGCCGTAGCAGCCGCCACGGGGCCCTTCGAAAGGTGCCTGATGCAGCTGGCCCACTCTTATGCAAGATTACCAGGAGGAGGCCATCACGGTCCTTCCCCTAGATGATGAATTATGTGAGGCTGTAGACACCTCCATACACCAGGCCGTAGCAGCCGCCACGGGGCCCTTCGAAAGGTGCCTGATGCAGCTGGCCCACTCTTATGCAAGATTACCAGGAGGAGGCCATCACGGTCCTTCCCCTAGATGATGAATTATGTGAGGCTGTAGACACCTCCATACACCAGGCCGTAGCAGCCGCCACGGGGCCCTTCGAAAGGTGCCTGATGCAGCTGGCCCACTCTTATGCAAGATTACCAGGAGGAGGCCATCACGGTCCTTCCCCTAGATGATGAATTATGTGAGGCTGTAGACACCTCCATACACCAGGCCGTAGCAGCCGCCACGGGGCCCTTCGAAAGGTGCCTGATGCAGCTGGCCCACTCTTATGCAAGATTACCAGGAGGAGGCCATCACGGTCCTTCCCCTAGATGATGAATTATGTGAGGCTGTAGACACCTCCATACACCAGGCCGTAGCAGCCGCCACGGGGCCCTTCGAAAGGTGCCTGATGCAGCTGGCCCACTCTTATGCAAGATTACCAGGAGGAGGCCATCACGGTCCTTCCCCTAGATGATGAATTATGTGAGGCTGTAGACACCTCCATACACCAGGCCGTAGCAGCCGCCACGGGGCCCTTCGAAAGGTGCCTGATGCAGCTGGCCCACTCTTATGCAAGATTACCAGGAGGAGGCCATCACGGTCCTTCCCCTAGATGATGAATTATGTGAGGCTGTAGACACCTCCATACACCAGGCCGTAGCAGCCGCCACGGGGCCCTTCGAAAGGTGCCTGATGCAGCTGGCCCACTCTTATGCAAGATTACCAGGAGGAGGCCATCACGGTCCTTCCCCTAGATGATGAATTATGTGAGGCTGTAGACACCTCCATACACCAGGCCGTAGCAGCCGCCACGGGGCCCTTCGAAAGGTGCCTGATGCAGCTGGCCCACTCTTATGCAAGATTACCAGGAGGAGGCCATCACGGTCCTTCCCCTAGATGATGAATTATGTGAGGCTGTAGACACCTCCATACACCAGGCCGTAGCAGCCGCCACGGGGCCCTTCGAAAGGTGCCTGATGCAGCTGGCCCACTCTTATGCAAGATTACCAGGAGGAGGCCATCACGGTCCTTCCCCTAGATGATGAATTATGTGAGGCTGTAGACACCTCCATACACCAGGCCGTAGCAGCCGCCACGGGGCCCTTCGAAAGGTGCCTGATGCAGCTGGCCCACTCTTATGCAAGATTACCAGGAGGAGGCCATCACGGTCCTTCCCCTAGATGATGAATTATGTGAGGCTGTAGACACCTCCATACACCAGGCCGTAGCAGCCGCCACGGGGCCCTTCGAAAGGTGCCTGATGCAGCTGGCCCACTCTTATGCAAGATTACCAGGAGGAGGCCATCACGGTCCTTCCCCTAGATGATGAATTATGTGAGGCTGTAGACACCTCCATACACCAGGCCGTAGCAGCCGCCACGGGGCCCTTCGAAAGGTGCCTGATGCAGCTGGCCCACTCTTATGCAAGATTACCAGGAGGAGGCCATCACGGTCCTTCCCCTAGATGATGAATTATGTGAGGCTGTAGACACCTCCATACACCAGGCCGTAGCAGCCGCCACGGGGCCCTTCGAAAGGTGCCTGATGCAGCTGGCCCACTCTTATGCAAGATTACCAGGAGGAGGCCATCACGGTCCTTCCCCTAGATGATGAATTATGTGAGGCTGTAGACACCTCCATACACCAGGCCGTAGCAGCCGCCACGGGGCCCTTCGAAAGGTGCCTGATGCAGCTGGCCCACTCTTATGCAAGATTACCAGGAGGAGGCCATCACGGTCCTTCCCCTAGATGATGAATTATGTGAGGCTGTAGACACCTCCATACACCAGGCAGTAGCAGCCGCCACGGGGCCCTTCGAAAGGTGCCTGATGCAGCTGGCCCACTCTTATGCAAGATTACCAGGAGGAGGCCATCACGGTCCTTCCCCTAGATGATGAATTATGTGAGGCTGTAGACACCTCCATACACCAGGCCGTAGCAGCCGCCACGGGGCCCTTCGAAAGGTGCCTGATGCAGCTGGCCCACTCTTATGCAAGATTACCAGGAGGAGGCCATCACGGTCCTTCCCCTAGATGATGAATTATGTGAGGCTGTAGACACCTCCATACACCAGGCCGTAGCAGCCGCCACGGGGCCCTTCGAAAGGTGCCTGATGCAGCTGGCCCACTCTTATGCAAGATTACCAGGAGGAGGCCATCACGGTCCTTCCCCTAGATGATGAATTATGTGAGGCTGTAGACACCTCCATACACCAGGCAGTAGCAGCCGCCACGGGGCCCTTCGAAAGGTGCCTGATGCAGCTGGCCCACTCTTATGCAAGATTACCAGGAGGAGGCCATCACGGTCCTTCCCCTAGATGATGAATTATGTGAGGCTGTAGACACCTCCATACACCAGGCCGTAGCAGCCGCCACGGGGCCCTTCGAAAGGTGCCTGATGCAGCTGGCCCACTCTTATGCAAGATTACCAGGAGGAGGCCATCACGGTCCTTCCCCTAGATGATGAATTATGTGAGGCTGTAGACACCTCCATACACCAGGCCGTAGCAGCCGCCACGGGGCCCTTCGAAAGGTGCCTGATGCAGCTGGCCCACTCTTATGCAAGATTACCAGGAGGAGGCCATCACGGTCCTTCCCCTAGATGATGAATTATGTGAGGCTGTAGACACCTCCATACACCAGGCCGTAGCAGCCGCCACGGGGCCCTTCGAAAGGTGCCTGATGCAGCTGGCCCACTCTTATGCAAGATTACCAGGAGGAGGCCATCACGGTCCTTCCCCTAGATGATGAATTATGTGAGGCTGTAGACACCTCCATACACCAGGCCGTAGCAGCCGCCACGGGGCCCTTCGAAAGGTGCCTGATGCAGCTGGCCCACTCTTATGCAAGATTACCAGGAGGAGGCCATCACGGTCCTTCCCCTAGATGATGAATTATGTGAGGCTGTAGACACCTCCATACACCAGGCCGTAGCAGCCGCCACGGGGCCCTTCGAAAGGTGCCTGATGCAGCTGGCCCACTCTTATGCAAGATTACCAGGAGGAGGCCATCACGGTCCTTCCCCTAGATGATGAATTATGTGAGGCTGTAGACACCTCCATACACCAGGCCGTAGCAGCCGCCACGGGGCCCTTCGAAAGGTGCCTGATGCAGCTGGCCCACTCTTATGCAAGATTACCAGGAGGAGGCCATCACGGTCCTTCCCCTAGATGATGAATTATGTGAGGCTGTAGACACCTCCATACACCAGGCCGTAGCAGCCGCCACGGGGCCCTTCGAAAGGTGCCTGATGCAGCTGGCCCACTCTTATGCAAGATTACCAGGAGGAGGCCATCACGGTCCTTCCCCTAGATGATGAATTATGTGAGGCTGTAGACACCTCCATACACCAGGCCGTAGCAGCCGCCACGGGGCCCTTCGAAAGGTGCCTGATGCAGCTGGCCCACTCTTATGCAAGATTACCAGGAGGAGGCCATCACGGTCCTTCCCCTAGATGATGAATTATGTGAGGCTGTAGACACCTCCATACACCAGGCCGTAGCAGCCGCCACGGGGCCCTTCGAAAGGTGCCTGATGCAGCTGGCCCACTCTTATGCAAGATTACCAGGAGGAGGCCATCACGGTCCTTCCCCTAGATGATGAATTATGTGAGGCTGTAGACACCTCCATACACCAGGCCGTAGCAGCCGCCACGGGGCCCTTCGAAAGGTGCCTGATGCAGCTGGCCCACTCTTATGCAAGATTACCAGGAGGAGGCCATCACGGTCCTTCCCCTAGATGATGAATTATGTGAGGCTGTAGACACCTCCATACACCAGGCCGTAGCAGCCGCCACGGGGCCCTTCGAAAGGTGCCTGATGCAGCTGGCCCACTCTTATGCAAGATTACCAGGAGGAGGCCATCACGGTCCTTCCCCTAGATGATGAATTATGTGAGGCTGTAGACACCTCCATACACCAGGCCGTAGCAGCCGCCACGGGGCCCTTCGAAAGGTGCCTGATGCAGCTGGCCCACTCTTATGCAAGATTACCAGGAGGAGGCCATCACGGTCCTTCCCCTAGATGATGAATTATGTGAGGCTGTAGACACCTCCATACACCAGGCCGTAGCAGCCGCCACGGGGCCCTTCGAAAGGTGCCTGATGCAGCTGGCCCACTCTTATGCAAGATTACCAGGAGGAGGCCATCACGGTCCTTCCCCTAGATGATGAATTATGTGAGGCTGTAGACACCTCCATACACCAGGCCGTAGCAGCCGCCACGGGGCCCTTCGAAAGGTGCCTGATGCAGCTGGCCCACTCTTATGCAAGATTACCAGGAGGAGGCCATCACGGTCCTTCCCCTAGATGATGAATTATGTGAGGCTGTAGACACCTCCATACACCAGGCCGTAGCAGCCGCCACGGGGCCCTTCGAAAGGTGCCTGATGCAGCTGGCCCACTCTTATGCAAGATTACCAGGAGGAGGCCATCACGGTCCTTCCCCTAGATGATGAATTATGTGAGGCTGTAGACACCTCCATACACCAGGCCGTAGCAGCCGCCACGGGGCCCTTCGAAAGGTGCCTGATGCAGCTGGCCCACTCTTATGCAAGATTACCAGGAGGAGGCCATCACGGTCCTTCCCCTAGATGATGAATTATGTGAGGCTGTAGACACCTCCATACACCAGGCCGTAGCAGCCGCCACGGGGCCCTTCGAAAGGTGCCTGATGCAGCTGGCCCACTCTTATGCAAGATTACCAGGAGGAGGCCATCACGGTCCTTCCCCTAGATGATGAATTATGTGAGGCTGTAGACACCTCCATACACCAGGCCGTAGCAGCCGCCACGGGGCCCTTCGAAAGGTGCCTGATGCAGCTGGCCCACTCTTATGCAAGATTACCAGGAGGAGGCCATCACGGTCCTTCCCCTAGATGATGAATTATGTGAGGCTGTAGACACCTCCATACACCAGGCCGTAGCAGCCGCCACGGGGCCCTTCGAAAGGTGCCTGATGCAGCTGGCCCACTCTTATGCAAGATTACCAGGAGGAGGCCATCACGGTCCTTCCCCTAGATGATGAATTATGTGAGGCTGTAGACACCTCCATACACCAGGCCGTAGCAGCCGCCACGGGGCCCTTCGAAAGGTGCCTGATGCAGCTGGCCCACTCTTATGCAAGATTACCAGGAGGAGGAGACCATCACGGTCCTTCCCCTAGATGATGAATTATGTGAGGCTGTAGACACCTCCATACACCAGGCCGTAGCAGCCGCCACGGGGCCCTTCGAAAGGTGCCTGATGCAGCTGGCCCACTCTTATGCAACCCCCTTAGACCTGTCCCGAGCTGAAGCTCCCCCCACTGGTGTGCTACAGGAGTCACAGCAGATGGGGCTACAACCCCACAAGCGTAAAGGGGACCCCACCATGGATCTAAGCGCCTTCGATAGGCTGAAGAGGGCTTTCCTGGCTGACCCTCCTGAAGAGGAAGCAGAGGACGCCCTTGGTGAGCCGCGTGACATACCCTACTCTCACCCACTGCCTCTAGGGGAGGACGAGGACTCCCATGGAGATTCCAATGATGAGGCTGGCCCATCCAGGACTTGGCACCCCTCGCCTGATCCTTCCCATGACACATCCTCAGCCGTCCAGTCGGATGATATCTGAGATATGCTAGACCCTGACGATCTTGTACACCCACGCTCCGCAGACTGGTTCCCATCGGCCAAGGTCAGCAATTATGTGGCAGGCCGCCTACGGAAACCACTAGACAAGGAGGCTCACACTCGCCTTACAGGCCCGGTTCTAGCGGGTGGGCCGGGTGGGCCAGGCCCACCCAAACATGAGCCTGGCCCACCCAAACATGAACCTTGGCCCTCGCAGTTGAGGCAGCTTCCCGGACACACACACACAGCCGCACCCGAGCACTTCACAGGTCTTTAAAAGACCATTTGCGTGTTAATGAGGCTTTGTTGTTTTTCACCCCTTCTTAGAGCCCCTGCAGCTCCACTCTGCATATTGCTGGAAGAATCAGCCGCCTCCCACCCCTTCCGAAATTTGCCTCTAGTCTTGTTGATAATGTGTTACGTGGAACCTGCACTTCGAGTGTCTCCAGTAAGCGGGTCAGAACTATCACTTACTGTCCGAACCGGTGTTTTGTTGTTTATACGGGCCGTCTCGCAAGGGTTTACCTGGCCCAACTTAAAGTGGTAGCTGGGTTCTAGCTGGCAGCCCCTGCCTGCTCCTGTCTGCTCCGAAAAGTTAAAGCAGAAATGCCTCGCAGCCCCGGGTAGCGAAGCGAGCACACCACGGGGCAGGAAGGAGATGATTTTGTTTTTGTTGTGGCGGGCAAAGAGAAGTCAAGACGAGAATAGATCTTTAACATGGCTCTCATGCTCCCCACCCCCCTGTCCCCCAGTCCACATAATGACTGTCTCTGATGCTCCTGGCCGCCCTTTCAATTATGTAAATTCGCACCCTAAGGAGCCGAGAGGCCCCATGTACATACTGCTCACAGATTTCCTTATTGATAAAAAACTTCCCCTGCCCTCTGTGCTACGTCGTGAGCAGCAAGAGAGTCCTGCTGCAGCTCTGGAAACAGCTGGCATCCTGGGCCCGCAATAATACAGAGGTCAGTAATAAATAATCATGTTGCAAAGAGCAGCACTGTGCATTTGTTTAGAGGTATATTTTTGCCCTTTAACCAAATATTTACAAATAATGACATTATCGGAATTGAGTTATATTTTTGGTCTTAATGGGTGGCACTGGTTTACATTGGTAACTACTGCAGCCAACAAGAATGCTAACACATTTTGGGTCTGTAAAGGAATATTAGTGAAAGCTATTATCAGAAGCGTTCTCACTTTGCACTGCAGCCTATGCGTTATGAGAGAGGCTGCTTACAAGAATTTATTAAAAAATGAAACTTGCAAGAAAAAAGCTATTTAGAGCTGTTTTTAGTTCATTACAAAGAGTCACATATATGGCAGTGAAATGTTACACATAAATGCCCTGAAAGCCTTTAAATGTCACTCATGAGCAAACTAAAAACTTCGCAGCTAGGCCCATACCAGCCAGAACCAGAGCATCCACCCCGATTAAAACAACTTACTGAAACTACAGAACATGAGTTAACTGACTGGTGGGATCCGGTTTCTCCGGGCAGGGAGAGACACAGCAGAATAATCACAGGGCTCTCTCTGACTCCGTTACACAACATCCTGTGCTTCCTCCAGCAGTTGACCTGGGGTACTCAGTATCAATATATCACAATCCGCATGGTGCGGCTGAGATCATCTTCTGAGCAGCGGCAGTACCTGCCAGCCCTCTGTTGCTGAGCAAATCTTCTGAGCAGCGGCAGTACCTGCCAGCCCTCTGTTGCTGAGCAAATCTTCTGAGCAGCGGCAGTACCTGCCAGCCCTCTGTTGCTGAGCACTACAGTCATGCAGTGAGTCGCACGTTAGTGCCCTTCCATTTCTGGTGTTTTGCAGCAGTTTTAACATATTCTTAGCGTTTTCGTTGCTCAAATGGGTGTAATTGGTGAAATTTATGTTTCCCTCGTCTTCATTGCTTGATTTTGCTTGCGATGAAGTGTCACTCATAATTACACTGAAATTATGAAAATGTCACACATAGCAATCTGAAACCTTGGCAGCTATGCTAGTTGCGTCTCTGTAGCAGAGATTCTCTGCTGTTTAAAATGTGGGAGGCAGTTATTTACCCGCATTTGGTGAGGAAATTTTCCTCAAGGTGGGAAGTGGCGTATTTTCAGAAGATGCTTAAGATCTTCTCGAGGATTTTCTTTTAATTAAGAACCGGGGTTTGTGCCCACTACACTCTGCTGTAGCAAATGCTCAGCTCTTAATGACGTTTAAACAGACTTGCTTTATTTAATTACAGCCAATCACTCGGTGAAAAGTGGAATAGTCTGTGATCTTCGTGTGGAAACCAAAACTGAATGTGTTCTCCTTGTGTAAAGTAACTGGTGCTCAGGCAAAGCACTGCAGTAATATGGCAACATTAAACGTGAAATGTGGCAGACAGCGCCTTATAAATCAGATCACTCAAGATTCCAGGCACCTGTCCTTTGGATCGAGTCGCACCAGCAGCGCTATGTGTTTATGCCACAATTGAGAGCTCTGGAGCGGAGACTGAGGGCACTGCACTTTTCTCATAGTGCCTGCCTTCAGTCAAAAACGTGTTCAGAATACATGGCCATCCATTCTTGGCCTCTCGGCAGAGAGCACAAAGTGGTCACATACTCCTGTTGTAATTGTGATTCTGTTGAAATGGGTGTGATGGGACTCTTTTGATGGGGTTACACAGTCTTCAAAATAATCACAGTCTCCCACCGCACCCTAATACGCAGACTCTACGACGCAGGAATCCAGGACAAGGCACTCGACTGGATCCGCTCCTTCCTCTCCGGCAGGACGCAGCGGGTCAGACTCCCCCTTTCCTCTCGGACCCCACACCTACCACCTGCGGAGTCCCCCAGGGCTCCTCCCTCAGCCCGACGCTCTTCAACGTCTACATGGCTCCACTCGCCCCCATCGTCAGAACCTACGGACTCAACATCGTGTCATACGCAGACGACACCCAGCTCATCCTCTCCCTATCCAACGAACCCAACACCGCCAGACGCAACTTTCGAGAAGGCATGGAAGCCGTCGCCAAATGGATGAAAAACAGCTGCCTACAACTAAACACCAACAAAACAGAAGTACTCATCATGGGCCCAAACCCCGATGCCTGGAGCGACACCTGGTGGCCCACCGCCCTCGGAAACCCGCCAACCCCCACGGACCACGCACGCAACCTGGGAATCATCCTGGACTCCGAGCTCAAAATGGACCGCCAGATCAACTCTGTCTCGTCTTCCTGCTTCCACACCCTCCGCCTCCTTCGTAAGACCTTCAAATGGATCCCCCTCGAACACCGAAAGACCGTCACTCACACCCTGGTCACCAGCAGACTCGACTACGGCAATGCACTCTACGCCGGAATAAACAAAAACCTCACCCGCAAGCTACAGAACATCCAGAACGCCGCCGCAAGACTGGTCCTCAACCTGCCAAAACACTGCCACATCTCCCAGCACCTGCGCACACTCCACTGGCTCCCTGTCGAGGACGAGAATCACCTTCAAGATGCTCACCCACGCACACAAGGCCCTCCACGGCACCGGACCAGCATACCTGAACAGCCGACTCAAATTCCACGCACCCCAAAGGACCCTACGATCAGCCCAGCTCTCCTACGCCGTGGTCCCCCGCACCAGAAAGACCAGATCGGGAGGCCGCTCCTTCTCCTTCCTCGCGGCCAGAGCCTGGAACGCCCTTCCGCTCCAGCTCAGACAGACAACATCGCTCCCCATCTTCGCAAGAAACCTCAAAACCTGGCTCTTCGACAGACCCCCTCCTTGATGGATGGCACCTGCACCCCCCCCCCACCCCTAGCGCCTTGAGACCCTTACGGGTGAGTAGTCGCGCTTTAACAAACCCCTGATTGATTGATTGAATAAGGCTAAAGTAGAGTAAAAGAAAATGCAGTGCTCGCTTCCTACTTAAGTCATCCCTAACTTCACGCCCACCACTTTCAAATGTCACTAGCCGCCACTGGCAGCGACATTAAGAAGACCAACAGAAAAGTGCCACTGAAATTTAAAACGTTCCTCTGAACGTTATTTTTCTTCTTCTAGGAGTTGTGTGATTGGGCCTGGGCTCTTTCTCACCCCCCCCCCTCACCCCCCCCAATCACTCATCTCCTTTTAGAAAGGTAGGCTGTGCCTCTCGCCACTCGTGCAGGTAGAATAGGGGCATGGCGAAGGGGACAAGTCCTTTCTTTGACACGAATGCAAGACAACAGTAAAAATGTCCAGATAACTCTGGTGATTAATGATCCTGCCGGAGAGCAATCCTTTGTCTGTTGGTAGTTTTGAAATGCAGATAAACTGTAGTTTATGTGGATAGCTCAGTGGGTTACTGCCTTGGTTACAGAGGTCCTTTTGTTACTTGCAGTTCAGAAGTTACAATCCTAACAGGACAGTGACCTATGAACTTTCATCAAAGAGCCGCATACAAACCTGAAAGGTATAATTAGAACTTCTTTTTTTGTGTAGTTAATATTTCTCCAGCCTTTCATTATTCTCATGTTGCTATAAAGAGTTTGTTAGGGCAGACATACATTTTAATCAGTAAAGGCCCCCCCCTCACACCACCACTGGCGTATGCTTTAAATCCTGTGTTTGTGCTTCTCCAGACCTAACCCTCTTAAAACATAGTGCTCACCAGTATGGATGACATGTGATTCCTACTCCTGGTAATCCTCATTGGCTTATGCGACATTCCCTACAGGCTGATTTACATACTTGTATGATTCATTGTCTCTGCATAATGTGGGCACGGTGTAAAGTACTGTAACACCCTACACTATGAGTAGCGCTATACAACCAATGAAGTGCATATGAGAGAGGGGCTACGGAGAAATGAGGGGCACTGGTGGAGGGTGGTAGTGAGGGAGTCTGAGGAGGAGGTCATGAGGGGGAGAGGCTACGGAGAGATGAGGGGCACTGGTGGAGGGTGGTAGTGAGGGAGTCTGAGGAGGAGGTCATGAGGGGGAGAGGCTATGGAGAAATGAGGGGCACTGGTGGAGGGTGGTAGTGAGGGAGTCTGAGGAGGAGGTCATGAGGGGGAGAGGCTATGGAGAGATGAGGGGCACTGGTGGAGGGTGGCAGTGAGGACATCCGAGGGGGAAGGTCATGAGGGGGAGAGGCTATGGAGAGATGAGGGGCACTGGTGGAGCGTGGCAGTGAGGACATCCGAGGAGGAAGGCATGAGGGGGAGGGGCTACGGAGAGATGAAGGGCAGTGTTGGAGGGTGGTAGTAAAGGTTTCTATGGAGAAAGAGGTCAGTGGTGGGACACCAATAAAGACTTTTGCACCAGCGCTAAAGCCGGCCCTGTCATGGCCTTTCTGTTTTTGTTTATTTAATTAGCAGTCGGGTCATTAGGGCCTCTGTGGAATATAGTTTAAAGTGTGTGCTCATTTATTTTACTGTTATATTCAATGATTTAAGTTTGAGGGTAATTTTCCTAATGTTTTTTATCGGGAATATTGAAAATGGAGCCGGATGGTGGCTGATATGGGGCTGGGGCCCAAGGTCAGCTGTGAGCTAAGGTGCACGGGAGATGGATGGTAAAAATGGATAATCAGGCTGGGAAGGGAGTGCGCTGCAGAGTCCGGGGTCTCTGTAGGTAGTAATGAAGAGAGATTCTCTCCGAAGACTGGCAATGAGGGAGGCTGAGTAGTGTTACTTGCCTTATACTCCCACCTCAGAAACCTCCTCTTCCCGTCAAAGGGACCTTACATGGGATGCATTAGAAAAAGAAAAATGAAACGTTAGTTTCATTTTCTAAGAGCAGGCAGCGGTCCGTGGGACCACTGCCTGCTCTTAAAACATATTTGTGCATCCATTCACAAAGAGGAAGGGATCCCCTGGTGACTCCTTCCTCTTTCCGAGTGGCTTACCACCTACTTGAAGTAGGTGGTAAACTGCGAGTGTTTTGCAATTGCGGTCGCAAAACAATGATACATACAAATGCGGCTCGCTATTAGGAAGGGACGCCCTTGGAATGCCCCCTAATACAGTCTTGCACAATAGCGTTTGTGCATACCAACACCCTTTTGCAGTCGCAAACGGGCCAGTTGCCCGTTTGCGACTGCAAAAAAGTTGTACATCTGGCCCTTAGTAAACTAAAAGGGAAGTCTGTTGTTATGTGCGCCTTACTTGTGGCTTAGATTCTTAGTGCAGATGAAGCACTATTATAGTAGACTAAATCAAACAGAAAATGTGTTTTTAAATAAACTCTGTGTTGGGTGATAGGGCCCCCTGTGGTGTTGGTGCTCACTCTTAGCGGTATTATCCTAATTCATAAATAGTTGCTATGATGCTCAAGGGAGGGGAAGTCACCCACACCCCTGATATGTGACCACTAGGGATCTACCTTACAAGTGACAACAAGCCCGAGCACTCATACATCAAATGATGTATGAGTGCTAGGGCTTGTTCTCACAGAAAATGTGTTTTGTACAGTGCACATCTAGAACACATGTATTTGAAGGTGCCCTCTTATGTGATGATGAATAAAGGAGGCTCAAGGAAATAAAGGTTTGGCTAGGATCACACAATTTGGTCAAGCATGGAAGCTAGGATTGATCCCAGGATTTCAAGTTTCACATTGTGCAATTCAGCACCTAGATGGGTGTCTCATTCTCCTGTATTGCATTACAGATTGATGCTTTATCTTTCATAATTTGACTATTTTAGCAGATGAGAAAGGAGCTCACGGAAACCTATGTATGGATGAGTTTATAAGGGAGTTTCCAAAGAATAATAGAAAGTTACCTCTATGACTGGAACTGCTAGTTTTGAAATGGTCGGTGTGAAAACTGCTGGCAGTTTTCATAAAATACTAATTTCTCTTTTTTCAAATGCGTTACTGTTTTTCAAGAATTTGTATCTTTGAAAGTACATCGCAAAAGAATGACAAGAAAGTAAAATGTATCAAGTTAAATTTGTGCAGAGAAATAAGTGTTGGACAAATTGCAACAAGTAAATAGCAGCCTTTCTAATACGATGATGTCAAGGCTTTCGTGCGGTAATAGTGGACCTCCTTAATCTTGAGCTATTATAATGTGCTTGGTATTCAAGGACTTGTGTCGAAGCCTGGCCTGCTGGAATTCGAGGGTTTGCAGTTAGGTCCAGACATTGCTCTTACTTTCAAATAACTCTCCACATGCTCTGTATACACACAGAATCAATCCGTGGTATCATGGTGACTGTTTGCAAGTAGATATGATGTAATCTAGGGCTTGTAGACTACCTCCAGAAGCAACAAATTGGGCCCGAAGTGCAGGGGCGGCTCCTACACTAGGGCGGTGGAGCGTTGCCCCACTGCTTTCTCGCAGTGCGAAGCAGAAACATAAAATGGTAATAACTTTCAGTTATTACCATTTTATGTTTGGTTGCGGGTGGGCGGGGCTGCTCTGCAAGCAGGGCAGGGGAGGAGCGACCCCTGACCTTGACTGGTAGGTCGCTCCCCCACCACACAGCTCCGTCTGTGTGCCCTGCTGCTGCCCCTGATTGTGATCGTTTTTTCCTTTCTGTGCCCCCTTGCTGCCCCTGATTGTGATCGTTTTTTTCCTTTCTGTGCCCCCTTGCTGCCCCTGATTGTGATCGTTTTTTCCTTTCTGTGCCCCCTTGCTGCCCCTGATTGTGCTTGTTTTTTCCTTTCTGTGCCCCCTTGCTGCCCCTGATTGTGATCGTTTTTTCCTTTCTGTGCCCCCTTGCTGCCCCTGATTGTGCTCGTTTTTTCCTTTCTGTGCCCCCTTGCTGCCCCTGATTGTGATCGTTTTTTCCATTCTGTGCCCCCTTGCTGCCCCTGATTGTGATAGTTTTTTCCTTTCTGTGCCCCCTTGCTGCCCCTGATTGTGATCGTTTTTTCCTTTCTGTGCCCCCTTGCTGCCCCTGATTGTGCTCGTTTTTTCCTTTCTGTGCCCCCTTGCTGCCCCTGATTGTGCTCGTTTTTTTCCTTTCTGTGCCCCCTTGCTGCCCCTGATTGTGATAGTTTTTTCCTTTCTGTGCCCCCTTGCTGCCCCTGATTGTGATCGTTTTTCCTTTCTGTGCCTGTTTCCCGCCGCTGCGCCTGCGGCCCCGCCCCTCACTGCCCATTCGCTGCCCCATTCCCTGCTCCTCCCTCCCACCTCCCCATTTATGGCAGCGCTCGCGCCGCTGGCGCGCCAAAGGCGCGCCTGAGGCAAGCCCGTCTGCGCCCGTCCGCGCCGTGGCCGCGCCCAGCGCCAGACCCCTGGTCCGGGCATCCCGCGCCCGCCACATCAACAGACGCCGATATGACGCCAGCACCCTCCACGCACTCAACCCCGGAAAAGATCACGCCTGCTACCAGGCCACCCCGAAGCGCACCCAAGGGCCCTTCACCTGCCGGAACTGCAGCTTCGCCAGCACCCGCCCCGCCAAACCACCGCCCAGGAAAGAACCCAACTACCTCAGATGCATCCTCCTCAACACCCGCTCCGCCCGCAAACACGCCATCGAACTCTGGGACCTTCTCGACTCAACCTCCCCAGACGTCGCATTCCTGACGGAGACCTGGCTGAATCCCGCTTCAGCCCCCGACATCGCCATTGCCATCCCGGACGGATACAAGATCACCCGCAGGGACCGCACCAACGGAGTCGGAGGAGGCATCGCCATCGTCCACAGGAACACCCTCAGAGTCTCAACCAACACCGACGACACCCTCAGCACCGCCGAACACATGCACTTCCAGATCCACACCGATCCCAACACCACCCTCAGAGGAACCCTCATCTACAGACCCCCGGACCCCGACCACAGTTCAGCGATTCCATCGCTGACTTCGTCAGCACACACGCCATCGCCTCCACGGACTACATCCTCCTCGGGGACCTGAACTTCCACCTCGAGAACAACAAGGACACCAACTCCACCACCCTGATCGACAACCTCGCCACCCTCGGACTCAGACAGCTCGTGACTACACCCACCCACGCCGCCGGCCACACGCTAGACTCCATCTTTTCCGCAAGCCCACACGTCTCCTTCAACCACACCTCCGAACCCCACTGGACTGACCACCACTGCATCCACTTCACCTACAGGAAGCCCACCACGCACCACCGCACCGAACAAATGCCTCGCCGCTGCTGTAGCAGAGTCACGGAAGACCAGCTAACCACAACCCTCGCCCTGAGCCCACCCGCCGAACCCTCCGACCCCGACACCGCCGCCCGCAACCTCAGACAGTGGATCGACGACTGCGCCAACACCCTCGCCCCGCTCAAGAATCCGCCCAACAGCCACACCAGCAAGAAAGCCACCTGGTTCACCGAAGACCTCCAGGCCTCCAAACGAACATGCCGAAAACTGGAGAAGATCTGGCTCCACGAACGGACAGCGGACAGCTACGCCGCCCACAAGAGCGCCACCCGCAATCACCATCACCTCATCAGATCCGCCAAAAGGGCCTCACTCAAAGACCGCCTAGACAACAACGCACACAACAGCAAAGAGCTCTTCAACATCGTGAAGGAACTCTCCAACCCCAGCTCCAACACCAACGACATCCAGCCGTCGCAAGACCTGTGCGACTCACTGGCCACCTCCTTCCACCGCAAAATCGCCGACATCCACGACAGCTTCAACACCACGACCGCCCCGGCAACCACCGAGACCACTGCCCCCACAACCACCAACCGCCTGCTCTCCTGGACCAACATCAACGACGAGGACACCAGCGAGATCATGAACACCATCCACTCCGGTTCACCGCTAGACCCGTGCCCTCACCACATCTTCAACAAAGCCAGTACAGCCATCGCGCCCCATCTCCGGAAAATAATCAACATCTCCTTCGAGACAGCAACCTTCCCGGAAAGCTGGAAGCACGCCGAGATCACCGCCTTACTCAAGAAACCCAAGGCAGACCCCAAGGACCTCAAGAACTTCCGACCCATCTCTCTGCTCCCGTTCCCCGCGAAGGTCACCGAGAAAATCGTCAACAAACAACTGACCCCTACCTCGAGGAGAACAACATCCTGGACCCTTCCCAGTCCGGCTTCCGCAGCAACCACAGCACCGAAACCGCCCTCATCGCTGCCACCGATGACATCAGGACCCTGCTAGACAACGGAGAAACAGCAGCCCTCATCCTCCTGGACCTATCAGCCGCCTTCGACACGGTCTGCCACCACACACTACGAACACGCCTTCACGACGCCGGGATCCAAGAGAAGGCCCTGGACTGGACCACATCCTTCCTTTCCGGCAGAACACAAAGCGTCCGCCTCGCCCCTTCCGATCCAAGGCCACCAAGATCATCTGCGGCGTACCCCAAGGCTCCTCCCTCAGCCCAACGCTGTTCAACATCTACATGGCACCCTCGCCCACGTCGCCCGACAGCACAACCTCAACATCATCTCCTACGCCGACGACACCCAGCTGATCCTCTCCCTCACCAAAGACCCTCACACCGCCAAAGCCCACCTCCACGAAGGAATGAAGGCCGTCGCCGAATGGATGAGGACCAGCCGCCTGAAGCTGAACTCGGACAAGACGGAGGTCCTCATCCTTGGTTCCAACCCTTCAGCCTGGGACGACTCCTGGTGGCCAACATCACTGGGAACAGCCCAGCCACCCACCGACCACGTACGCAACCTAGGGGTCATCCTCGACCCCACCCTCTCCATGACTAAGCAGGTCAACGCCGTTTCCTCATCCTGCTTCAACATCCTCCGAATGCTCCGCAGGATCTTCAAGTGGATCCCCACCGAAACAAGAAAAACAGTCACCCAGGCCATCGTCACCAGCAGGCTGGACTACGGAAACGCCCTCTACGCAGGAACGACGGCTAAGCTCCTGAGACGGCTGCAACGCATCCAGAACGCCTCTGCACGTCTTATCCTCGACATCCCCCGACGCAGCCACATCACACCCCACCTGAGAGACCTGCACTGGCTCCCTGTCAACAAGAGGATAACCTTCAAGCTCCTCACCCACGCACACAAAGCACTCCACAACTCCGGACCAGCCTACCTCAACAGACGACTCAGCTTCTACACCCCCACCCGCCAGCTCCGCTCGACCAGCCTCGCCCTCGCCACAGTCCCCCGCATCCGGAAAACGACCGCCGGCGGCAGATCCTTCTCCCACCTCGCCGCCAAGACCTGGAACACCCTCCCCACCAACCTCCGACAGACCCAAGACCTACTGGCCTTCAGAAGACTCCTCAAGACCTGGCTCTTCGATCAGTAGCAGCACCACCCCCCTCTTCCCCCAGCGCCTTGAGACCCTCGCGGGTATGTAGTGCGCTTTATAAGTGACATGATTGATTGATTGATTGATTGATTGAGTGGTGTGCCCACTCCTGAGTGCGTAAAGACTATTTGGTCGGCGCTCTGGGGCCGCCCAAACCAGTCATGCACACTCTGTCCTTCTCCATGCTGATTAATTAAAATTAATATTATTAAATTAAACACCAGTGCGACACCCCCCCCCCCCTCGGCCCCCCACCCCTCCCCCGTTATGCCGGCTGTTACTGGTTATGCCGGCTGTGACTGCTGCAGTGGCCCACCCGAAAGCACCCTTGGCCTACCCAAATAAAAATTCCTGGAGCCGGGCCTGTCGCCTTAGGGGCGGAGTGTCCACGCTGGGGCGAGTGGAGTTCGTGGAGTTGCACTACACGGAATTCCACTGAGTTGCATAAAATCTCTGCTTTAAAAAAACACCAGTAGAAGGCTACAATGCATGCTTGGCCTTCGGGGACTCTACTTTGGTTTTTTTCACACTTTATACCAAGAAGGGAGCTTGATTGAAATAAATAGGCTTCATTACACTGTTACCTGTACATTATCTGTATCTTTTTGCATGCTCCCTGCCTATGCGCGTGCGCACACTCACTCACACACTCACATATGCATTCAACTAAACCTCTAATTGCACAAGATGGCAGCAAGAAAGGAGAATGTAACTCAGCGCCAGTGTTTCATGTAATGGCTCGTCAATGCTCATCTCACAAAGCTTTAAACACACAAATCTGTCTTGCTTTGCATCCCTTTCCCATGTCTCTGTATGGATTAGAATGTTCTGCCACAGTCCTCTATGAGGGATCTGCATAAAATACCAGTCTGACAAGTGGCGGGCACTATCCCAGCCCTACCGGCCTGCAGGGGCACTTACTGCTTGTTAGCTCTCTTTACAGGGCCAGCTCACCCGTGGCAGATCTAGCGCTTCCAAGAGAGAGTCTCGGAGAAGGGCGCTATATAATGTATTGAATTAGGTCACATTACAAAACGAAGACAGATCCAATTCCATACGTACTCCTCCAGCGAGGGAACCGGACATACAGTAGTTCACCCTTAATATGTCACCAACTATGTCTGCTGAATTATTGTTCAATGTCATTAAGATGTCCTCTTTGGTGTGCTGACATCCCCAGGGTGTAAGACAATCAGACCACAGAGAAACTTGCCTCCTCAGATGACCCAGGCCCGGGGAAGCACCAGAGGCAGATTGTCCCCGCAGCCCTCTCTCTCACCCCACACTCACCGCTTTTCTGCTGCAGAAGGCAGGGGCAGGGCAAGGCTAGCCAGGCGGGGTGGGGGGGCTACTAATAAATTAATGTAAATGATGGCGGGGGACGTCGGACAGTTCTTCTCAGTCTCGACGGCGTAGGAGCGCGGCTGGGTCCTCGGATGCCACACCTCAGTCTCACGCGCACTTTTAATTGCGCGCGCTTAATGTGCGTGACGAATAATTCAATCAGGGCATTGGTCAGCAGCCCTGCCCCCTGCTCCCCCCCTAAAGACCGCGCAGACGCGACGCGGAACAACTGCGCGCCACGCGCACCCACCCTGACTCCGACTCACAGTGAGCCTCAGTGCGCACCATTGGCTCAGCCAGAGCCTGAGGGCCGGCCGGACCGGGCCCACGCGTGCACAAACAGCACCTGAGGCCCGGCCGGGGCCCGCGCGTGCACAGACAGCACTTGAGGCCCGGCCGGGGCCCGCGCGTGCACAGACAGCACTTGAGGGCCGGCCAGGGCCCGCGCGTGCACAGACAGCACTTGAGCACCATTAAATACATGAGGCCCGGCCGGGGGCGCGCGTGCCGTGCGCACCATTTAATTTATTCAGAGGCGGGGCGTGCCATTTACTTCATGATGAAGTCAATGGTGTAACGAACATTGTGGGGGCCACCCTGCAAGGTACATGGAGGGGCCCCCGCTCCAAATTTAATCCGGAGCTCTCAGGCTAGAATACCGTGCTGCACCACGGGGGCTGCGGGGGCCTGTGTTACGCCACTGGTATAGAGGTGTTAGGGTATTAGACATGTTCATAGAGAGTTAACATGCCACGAAGAGGCAGGAGGTCGGGCGCTGAGGAACCAAGTGATCAATGTGACTCATGGAGACCACAAAATAAATCACACAAACACAACAGAAGTTCTAGTTGTCACTTATGGACAGAAGAGTGGGATACATTTCCACACGTCATCTCAGCCAAACTCACATCAAATACAGCCCCCTGAAGCCCGAGTGAGAGCTCGACACTTGCAAGACGTATGGGTGGAGACTACAATTGATTTTGGGTTCCAGGGTCAAACGAACACCTACTGGCCATTATAAACCTGGACTCCAGGACCTCAGGATTCATGGCAGTGGCCAATCCCTCAGCAGACGTGGTCTTTGCAGAACTCTACGAGATCTTATCCACAGATGAACTTAATGGCTGGAGTTGTTAAATCAGACATAGGGCCTTTTTCAATGCGTAGTAGTAACATAAATCACTTCCATGGTCCTCCATGATTTGACAGGTACTAATCTCAGCAAATGTGAAAAAATTACACAGGGAGGTTTCCTGGGCCCGCTTAAGAAATGCATTCAGGTAGGTCAGTTCTCACAAGACTATCCCCCCCTGAGGATCTGTCGAGGCACCTCTCAAAACACCCAAACCCTAGAACCTGACGAAACAAACTAATCACTGATAAACACTAAAAGTGCAATAACTCCGCACTACTTTCTGCTAAAGCCAGGGGGGACAGAGTGGTCAGCCCCCCGCCCAGATGAGCCTGGCCGAGGGGGGGGGGGGGGTGCTGGGGGTGACATGCAGCTCCGCGCTGCCCCATAGCTCTGCAGCCGCCACTGTCCCCATCGGTGTCCAGTTTTAAAGAGGGTGTGGGGGGGAGAGGGGGGGGGAGTGGGCAGGGGGTGACATGCAGCTCCGCGTGCCCCATAGCGCTGCCGCCGCCACTGTCCCCATCGGTGTCCAGTTTTAAAAGAGTGCTGGCCCACCAGATAAAGCCCACCTAATGAATGTAACTGGTGCTCATGTCCAGCGCTCCAACCCCCACGGCAGAGTTAGCGCTAAAACTGCAAACAAATGGAGGGACTGCCCTAGGAACCCAGGCATGGTCGTGTCTTTTAAACCAGAGAGTGAAAACAACTTACAGGAATGGCGGCCGTCGGAGTGTGGAGGTCGGCCGGGGCCTCGGCTGTCACTGGCTCTGTCCTGCACGAGGCAGACACACCTTCTGCTCCTGGGCACATCCGAAGAAGGAGAGACGTGAGCAGTGCAGGCCCCACCCCGTCCTTGGAGCCTACAGAGGGAGAGGCGGGGGCTCTTCCCTCGAGAGAGCAGTGGGGGGGTCCAGGCAGCAGCTGTCACCAGCTTCACCAGCGCAGCTCAGACCTGGCTTCGGATCCGCAGCTCATCGCACCTGTTCAACCCCAAAGAGGCCGCAGCACCAACACTACTGTGGCGCCAAGGTTTGTTTATAGCTTCATCCGAGGGGGCCTTGGATGGTGAAGCCTGGTGGGGGGTGGGGCTTGCCCAGGGCCCCTGGCCTTGTCAGTCAGAGCCGTGTGGGGGGGCACAAGCAGCGACCACCTGTTACAGAGTGTATTATTAACTTCTCTGCAGCTCCGCGCCTTGGTCGCCAGCTGTCATAGAAGCCTAAAGCTTTGGGAATATTTCAATTCAGAGCAAGAATCAGCATTTCTCCAATTGTCTTGCTGACGCACTGTTTTATTTTTTGCAGATTTCTATAGCACGACTAGGCCTTTGGAGCGCTGTACATGAGCACACGTTACATTACACACAATACATTCGTTTCCGGTCACGGATAGATGAAGTGATGTGAGCAGGATCACAGGATGTTCAGCTGACTCTGAGACTCGAACATGCTGGCCCCCCAGTTCCAAAGTCGGCAGCTCTGGCCGTAACCCACATCGGCTGGCTCGGCTCTTAGTGCCATTATCAGCAACTTCTCCCACCCCCGGTCTGAGCATGCAAGAATTAATAAATACACAAGACAACTTTTGTTTGGGAAAATATTGCTGCAGGTTTATTCCATACAAGAATATGCAATATGTGGGTTATCTTACGGGCGATCCAAGGGCGGGCAGCTGTGCCAACCTATGCTGCCCCCGCCCGCCTGGTGAGCCAGCACTGTGGGACACCCCGTCAGTGCTACCTTTGATGATCCTCTTCCGGATCACGTGACACGTTGGTCTCTTCTACTCACGCCCTTTTCAGGGCGGAGCGTAGCAGGGCAAACACCCGGTTGGTCAGGCCCCCAACCGCCCGAAGTACTAACGGGGTGCCGTCGTGGTTTTCCAGGAACCTGCCCTGAGGCTCCTGGTCTTTGGCTCTGGCACCCCTACTGTGCAGCGCAGAGGTATCCTTACTATACCGGTCTGCCGCAGAGGTACCCTTACTGTACCCGTCTGCTTCCAGATCGCCCGGTAACTCCGCCTGCAACACAAAAAGAAAACATTAAAACATTCAGAGTACCCTGTCCACCAGCCAGGACGCCGGCTAAGAAGTGGGGTGGGAGACGGCGTGGCTGGCGAACAGAGACCGCCAGGAGGGGTCGGGGAGGCTTATATGCCCTCCCCCATCTGGCGCACCGTAAGGACGCCACAGTGGCGACCTGGCTAGAGGGCTCCTACAGAACCCCCCAACGACTAGAGCGGGTGGGCGGTGCCCAAAATGGCACTAAAGGGCCACCCTGCTGAGTTGGCCCTCTACGGGGGCCTCAGACAGCCGCACAGTGCCATTATCGGCAACTTCTCCCACCCCCGGTCTGAGCATGCAAGAATGAATAAAAACACAAGACAACTTTTGTTATGGGAAAATATTGCTGCAGGTTTATTCCATACAAGAGTATGCAATATGTGGGTTATCTTACGGGCGATCCAAGGGTGGGCAGCTGTGCCAACCTATGCTGCCCCCGCCCGCCTGGTGAGCCAGCACTGTGGGACACCCCGTCAGTGCTACCTTTGATGATCCTCTTCCGGATCACGTGACACGTTGGTCTCTTCTACTCACGCCCTTTTCAGGGCGGAGCGTAGCAGGGCAAACACCCGGTTGGTCAGGCCCCCAACCGCCCGAAGTACTAACGGGGTGCCGTCGTGGTTTTCCAGGAACCTGCCCTGAGGCTCCTGGTCTTTGGCTCTGGCACCCCTACTGTGCCGCGCAGAGGTATCCTTACTGTACCGGTCTGCCGCAGAGGTACCCTTACTGTACCCGTCTGCTTCCAGATCGCCCGGTAACTCCGCCTGCAACACAAAAAGAAAACATTAAAACATTCAGAGTACCCTGTCCACCAGCCAGGACGCCGGCTAAGAAGTGGGGTGGGAGACGGCGTGGCTGGCGAACAGAGACCGCCAGGAGGGGTCGGGGAGGCTTATATGCCCTCCCCCCATCTGGCGCACCGTAAGGACGCCACAGTGGCGACCTGGCTAGAGGGCTCCTACAGAACCCCCCCAACGACTAGAGCGGGTGGGCGGTGCCCAAAATGGCACTAAAGGGCCACCCTGCTGAGTTGGCCCCCTACGGGGGCCTCAGACAGCCGCACAGTGCCATTATCGGCAACTTCTCCCACCCCCGGTCTGAGCATGCAAGAATGAATAAAAACACAAGACAACTTTTGTTATGGGAAAATATTGCTGCAGGTTTATTCCATACAAGAGTATGCAATATGTGGGTTATCTTACGGGCGATCCAAGGGTGGGCAGCTGTGCCAACCTATGCTGCCCCCGCCCGCCTGGTGAGCCAGCACTGTGGGACACCCCGTCAGTGCTACCTTTGATGATCGTCTTCCGGATCACGTGACACGTTGGTCTCTTCTACTCACGCCCTTTTCAGGGCGGAGCGTAGCAGGGCAAACCCCCGGTTGGTCAGGCCCCCAACCGCCCGAAGGACTAACGGGGCGCCGTCGCGGTTTTCCAGGAACCTGCCCTGAGGCTCCTGGTCTTTGGCTCTGGCACCCCTACTGTGCCGCACAGAGGTACCCTTACTGTACCGGTCTGCCGCAGAGGTACCCTTACTGTACCCATCTGCTTCCAGATCACCCTGTAACTCCGCCACAGCTCTGGAGGCGGCTCCCGTCGTCGCCAGAGCCCCCCACCAAAACAGCTCATTTCCGACCTGCAACCTGCTTTCTAGGGCCTCGTGCATGTCCAGTGGAAAGTGTCCATGCCCACCTGTGACAAATGCACCCCATGTTTGTCAACCTAACCTAGGCGTACGCCTGGATGGCAATGGTGACAATGGACCCCATCTTTCGCAAAGTAGCCTTTAACATTAGCCTGGATCAGCTCGTGTCTGATGAAACCCAGACCCCTCTGGTCTGCGAACTTACGCCATGAACAGTTCCCTCTTACAGGGATGTTCAAAGGCCTCCTCTGACTTAGCTCCGTGCTCTGCGGGGGATCATCTCAGACCACTAGAGCTCACATTGACCCATGTAGTTGCTGATCTCACTAAAACAGCACATTTCCCACATGCGACTGCTCATTTCCAGGCCTCCTGCAAATCTAAGGGAAGAGATCCCTCCCTACTGGTGATAGATGAACCCCATCTATATCACAATAGCCCTTGATGTTAGCCTGGATCAGCTAGTGTCTGATGAAACCAAAGAACCTTCTGGCCAGTGAACCTGTGCCAAGAACTGTTCGCCCTCCTGCAGGAAAGTTCCACTGCCTCACATGACCTAGCCCCTTGCCAACTCTGGGCGGGACGCGTTCAGACACCAAGGCTCACATTGCCCCATCTATTTGCTGATCTCACCAAGTTGCCATCCTTCTCGCATCGTGTGTGCCTGAACACCTGTGTCCCCCATCTATGGGACCGCAGCCCACTTGTTAGGTAACCGCTCCCAACCCCGCCTGCCTACTTTGGCTATTCGGGCGAGGAGAATTGTGCTTAACATTTGCACCGTCCCTTTGCTTTCTAAATCATGACGCATGGGAATGGTCATAACTAGAAATGATCTAAGGGGGGCCCTCCCGCCCTTGCCATGCATCCCTTATTCCTTATGGGAATTTCGCCCGCTCAACTCCCTCTGGTGAAACCCCCTAGGCATCCCGGCTAAGAGAATCTGTCCGATTCCATACAGTGCACACTGTTTGCGATATGGTGCCTAACATTAAGGGTTGACTAAGTCCTACTTTACCCTTACCCGCGAATATTGCCGAATAGGGGGGCAGGGGCGTCCACACTGCCCACCCCAGGGCAACTCCAGCGGTGGAAAATTACCTGCTCAGTTAAATTTTACTTTTTGTTTATCACTGGACATGCCAAGTGTTCTTTTACATAGTAGCCTTTTGTGCTTGGCACCTTGTTTCCCCATTACTTGGGACGGCAGCACACTGTTGGCTGACAGCGTCACCACCCACCGAGGCATCTATTACTCACCGGGCGGGCGTTTGCGCCTAACTGCAGGATCATATCACCTGCCCTTGGTTCTGGGGTGTACTTATTTCGTCCCGTTGCCCAGACGGATGCACAAACGCCTTTGCTTGCTACCCTGGTGAACCCTTAATGGTATCAAAGCTACTACTGGAGACACCTCACCCTTTCGTGCAATTACAACGTACGCAGCGCACCCGCTTGCCTAACTGCCGTCGGATCACAGATGCACAGTACCTACTGTCCATCTCCGACCCTGGATGCTTTAAACCTGCCAAAGTGACGGAAACCAAGCTTCCCAGTTTAGCTGCAGTACACCTTCAGTGGGTCCGCTAGGAGATACCACAAACCGCATTGGTCATGCGAACCTTAAGTACACAATGTCCACCTGGGCGTACCTCTAACTGAGACAGGCTCGACACAGCTGTAAGGCCAGAGACACACACATATGTATTGTGCCCACTATTGGAGACAACTCACCCCTTCGTGGAGTGACAACTACACAGGTGCCTACCCAAGTCACCCAACAGACAAGTTGGCCCCGACTACCTTGTGTTCTGGTACCAGATTTGGAAGGAGCCTTGCCTTCACTTGCTGCCCCCCTGGGAAACACCATGACCGTGCTCTGGCCGCAGCGCGGCGATGCCCTCGTGTAGCATCGAACCCCTGGTTAGATAAGAGTGACAACTCCATCTACTTAAGACTACACCATGACCATGGGTGGAGTTTAGCTCTTCCCCAAACTTCTGCTAGTGTAACCCACGGTCACGCCTCCTGTTCAGTTCAATTTAGTAATTCATGGCACTGACCCACAAGGGCCTAATACTGGGCTGTGTAACGCGGCCCAAGGGTGACCTTAAACAATCAGCTTGGTGTGGATGGGTGCTAACATTACCTGGCTGAAGTGCCATCCCTTTGACAGTCACTCCTGACAAGATGTGCCAATGCAGGTAGAAGCAAGAGTTATCCAGCCCGCCTTACTTCCTGTCCCAGTTATCTGAGTAAATTAGTGAAAGATGCACGTTTGAACTGGCAGCTGATACTGTTACTTATGCCTGCAAATGCCCTGCTCAGAGCAGCCCGCTAGACAATGGCTTCCATTGAAATGCGGTGCCAACAGACCTCCAAGCACTTAAGGCGGTACCTCTGAGTAGGGCTCTAATCTAACAGCTGCCCCTTGCATCGGATATCGCCTCTGGCTGTCAGCCGCTCCGTGCTACTGATGCCTGGCAGTCATATTTAACCTTGATATCCTTACAGCATAGCAACACTCACCGCTGCCAAATGCCTTGGTGTGAGAACGTCCGCTGGTCGTACTAGTCAATACATCTATTATTGAAATTAATAATACTGTGCATATGAATAAAACTATGCACCGGCAACTGAAAATTTCACACATTAGTAAATGTGAAACCTTTGGATTTGCCCATCGAATTAAGCCAGTCACCACCCTAGGTGAAGTCTAGCCCTCCTGAACTTCTGCTAGTATACCAGGGAGCAGACAAGACCTTTGGAACAGGGGGGGACAATATGTATCAATCCCTGCCCTTTCTTGAATACTGGGAATGCCAAATGTTCCTTAATACATTGTAGCCGGTTTGTGCTTTGACTTTAACTTTACTGCTCCAACCCAGTTTGACCCCAAAACTTTGGGACAACCTTCGCAGTAACCTGCCCTTTTGTAGAACATGCCCTTAATGGTACATGACCTTCTACAAGCACTGCGCAGAAATCCCCCTCTGACCTGCTCGAGCCTGCGGCCATTCTGCTGAAAGCCCTGTGTGCAGCTCCGTCACTGCTGCAAGTGCCCCAAAGCATTTATTATAAAACATTTAATGGGTAACAACCCGCTTTGCGCCCACCTTAATGTGCCAGGCTGTGAGCAATTAGGTACCCCACATATCTCTTCCCTATGAAAAGATGAAACAAACCGGCCAAAGCACAATGCACAGGCAGTGAGTGTGCCCAATGAGACACCCCCAGTTCTGTGTGATACAAACCCTAACGCACCGTGTGCCAGTTTGTGCATATCATTCTGGGGTGACTAAGCCCTAATGTGCCCCTTTACCTGGATGATCCCCAGTACGAGGGTACAGACTGATGACCAAGTGTTGCACCAGCCAATAACATGTAGACATGGGGTGAATTTACGCTATCTCATGCCCTACAAGGCCGCTCGGTGTGCCACCTCGCCTAAACCAAGACATGGGTGGATCACCATGTCCTTATAGCCTGCAAACCCATCCGTCATCTGCACTGACGGATGCTGTGCCGCCATGCTGGCGCGCCTCCCCCAGCATATGTATCCCATAACACAGTGCCAAGGTATCCCAGCGTGCCAAAAAGTTAGCCAATGTATTTGGATATGAGGACATGGAGTACAACATGAGCAACTATGCCTGCCCCATCTGAAATAAAATGCCAACTGTACTGGTGATTGTCGGCATTTGTGCCCCAACCACATCTTCCCAGGCTGTTGAAAGACTACACACCTTTTATGAAGCTCCTGGGATGGTGAGAAAGGAAGTATATCCCCATAGCATGTGTTTATTGATACTCAACTTAATGGTGATCGACCTCAGGAGGATGAGAAGCTAGGTGAGCCTGCAGGGAATGACCTGTGACCATGGGTAAAGCACGTACCCCTGCAGGGGGTGCCCTGACCCGCTAGCCACTAGATTCATGTCTGCCTTTTATACAGGGGACTAGTGTTTTTTGTATTTTAGCGCAGGAATATCCACGCATGCCGAGCTCCATTATTACTGAATAATTATCTACACTGGCAAGTTATAACCGGGAGGTATTGCCTGCAAAATGCTGTTGCTCCATGTGAATATATATAACAAACAAGGGAACCCAAATAGAATAGGTCAGGGACCTTGGGAGCTAGATTAGTATAAAGGACAGTGGTCCCTGAGTAAAGAAAAATACATTAAGCAATAAATATAGTCTCAATCAGTACTATATCTTGATGCATGTCCAGCCGGACAGAGGCAAGTTTAATATACACAATAGTTTGAATAAAAATTGAGGAAATGTGAGAAAAATAACAGTGGGATACAAGCCTGTATCCAAAATCTCACAGATCAAAACACACAAACAACATAGAAAAGCTCAGGCAATTTACATGTGTTTCACTGAATATACATGGATAATGAAACAATAATCATAAAAGGTCACCTTTACACATGTTATAAATTAACATTCAGTGTATAAGGTTGACAACTGTGTCGACGACGTTTCGATCCTTTACAGTGAGATATAGGATCATCTTCAGGACTATGAATTAAAGTGCCTGAGAGCATATGCCTGTAAATTATTATATTAACGAAACATTAGAAATAAAGAGAGAAAGGGAGAGAAAGAAATAAGGAATAATAAGTCACGGATAAAGTTTGCATTTAATTTCAATAATGAAACTCAGTGAGATGCCGAGGGATCTATTTTACGCGTGAAAAAGACCTAGAGACCAAACACTAACAGTGATGCAGTGCGAAATCACGGTACAACATGCAAAAAAGTAGAGCCCGAAAAACAACATTATGCCTTTACGACGACGTGCCTAATGAAGAAGAATAGAATATCAACAGGTGCTATGACCTGGTCAGAGTGTGTATAAGCGTATGTCTCTGGTAGATTTAGAATAAGGTAATAACATGCATGCGGTGCGCATAAAGCTTATGTGCAGTACCTGCAGTTGCACTTAAGGGTGGGAAGCTGGCATGTCCAGACTAGGGAGGAGGGGGACAAAATGGACCTAAGGGACAGAGAATAATATCAATAAGGGATGGGAAGGGAAGGAAACGGTGGGGGAAAGGCAAATGGGCTTGTGAGAAGGGTGGCTTACCCGGGTTAGAGCTACGTGCTCCACAATGGGATGGCAAAGCGGACAAGTCCTGCGCAGCAAGGAATCAGTAAATGGGATAGTGAGCCTGGGGGGGAAAAAGGAATTGTGAGCCTGGGGGGAAAAAAGGTTAAGATACGGGCGTGGCGGGAAAATAAAGGGGCGAGGGGAGGGAGAGCGCGTGCGCGCTTACCTAATTTGAGAGTCAAGTAGACTCTGTGCCAATTGGATGTTAGGCGATGGGCCTAAAAATTTAAAGAAAAACAATGTTGAATTTGGAAACCAGCAACCAAGTACTGATGTTGAAAAAGCGGAAGCCCAGAATGGACGCTTACCTGGTGCGGTGCTAGTGGAACATGCAGGCAAACGACATGAACGCAAGAGAGGTGAGCGCTCCCCGAGGAATATGACCACCGGTAGTTAGTCACGTGACCGCAAGGGAGGTCACGTGATTACAAGGGTAGGAGGAGTGGCGCGTAAGACATAACAATCAACTGAGAGTTGCATAGACATAGACAATAGAATGCATTTTGGGCAGTCATATCAGTGCATGGTCATAATAATGCATAGCTTGAACAATTGTTTTTGCAGTAGTCGTACTGAACAACCTACAACAAAGTTGTCCAGTCCTCCAATCGATTTAGTCCCGTGTGGATACTACCAGTACGTAGGATCCATTTTAGTTCTTCTCTATTAAGTAATTGTGTGAGATCAGCTCCTCTTGGGGGTATCCTCACCACACTTACAACTGTCCAACGGATGTCATCCTCAGTGTGGCCCAGAGTTTCAAAATGTTCCACCAATGGGGCATTGGGTGTCTTGCAGCGAAGTCTGCTACGGTGTTGTCTATGCAACTCTCAGTTGATTGTTATGTCTGTCTACAGAGATTACTGATTAAGTGTTCATTCTGCACGTGTTTTTAATCAGTGTCTACAGAGATTACTGATTAAGTGTTCATTCTGCACGTGTTTTTAATCAGGGCCTGTTAATCACTAAGCCCTTTCTGTTTGCATATCAGGTAATGCACTAACTTTTATATCCTCACTGAAACCTTCTGTCATTTCTGTCTTTCTCTTAATTATGAACAGATATCTAACATGCGTAGACCTTTATACTTCTTTATGAATATTTCGTAATTTATTGTGCATTATTTTTATGTCGTAATTATTCTTGGTAGCAATTCTGTGAACTCCTTGTAATTTACTTTAGAGTTTGGAATTATAATTGTCATTCTCTATTTGTTTCTGTTTATAACTCTATTCGTATCTATTACTATACTTATGACTTTGACTATCAACCTGCCTATTTCAAGATGGCCCCAGTGCCGCTACCTCATTACATGCTGGATTACGCGCGACTCCTCCTACTCCTGTAATCACGTGACCTCCCCTATACTTCTTTATGAATATTTCGTAATTTATTGTGCATTATTTTCATGTCGTAATTATTTTTGGTAGCAATTCTTTGAACTCCTTGTAATTTACTTCAGAGTTGGGAATTATAATTGTCATTCTTTATTTGTTTCTGTTTATAACTCTATTCGTATCTATTACTATACCTATGACTGACCATCAACCAGCCTATTTCAAGATGGCCCCTTTTCATGCTGGATCACGCGCCACTCCTCCTACCCTTGTAATCACGTGACCTCCCTTGCGGTCACGTGACTAACTACCGGTGGTCATATTCCTCGGGGAGCGCTCACCTCTCTTGCGTTCATGTCGTTTGCCTGCATGTTCCACTAGCACCGCACCAGGTAAGCGTCCATTCTGGGCTTCCGCTTTTTCAACATCAGTACTTGGTTGCTGGTTTCCAAATTCAACATTGTTTTTCTTTAAATTTTTAGGCCCATCGCCTAACATCCAATTGGCACAGAGTCTACTTGACTCTCAAATTAGGTAAGCGCGCACGCCCTCTCCCTCCCCCTCGCCCCTTTATTTTCCCGCCACGCCCGTATCTTAACCTTTTTTTCCCCCAGGCTCACAATTCCTTTTTCCCCCCAGGCTCACTATCCCATTTACTGATTCCTTGCTGCGCAGGACTTGTCCGCTTTGCCATCCCATTGTGGAGCACGTAGCTCTAACCCGGGTAAGCCACCCTTGTCACAAGCCCATTTGCCTTTCCCCCACCGTTTCCTTCCCTTCCCATCCCTTATTGATATTATTCTCTGTCCCTTAGGTCCATTTTGTCCCCCTCCTCCCTAGTCTGGACATGCCAGCTTCCCACCCTTAAGTGCAACTGCAGGTACTGCACATAAGCTTTATGCGCACCGCATGCATGTTATTACCTTATTCTAAATCTACCAGAGACATACGCTTATACACACTCTGACCAGGTCATAGCACCTGTTGATATTCTATTCTTCTTCATTAGGCACGTCGTCGTAAAGGCATAATGTTGTTTTTCGGGCTCTACTTTTTTGCATGTTGTACCGTGATTTCGCACTGCATCACTGTTAGTGTTTGGTCTCTAGGTCTTTTCACGCTGTAAAATAGATCCTCGGCATCTCACTGAGTTTCATTATTGAAATTAAATGCAAACTTTATCCGTGACTTATTATTCCTTATTTCTTTCTCTCCCTTTCTCTCTTTATTTCTAATGTTTCGTTAATATAATAATTTACAGGCATATGCTCTCAGGCACTTTAATTCATAGTCCTGAAGATGATCCTATATCTCACTGTAAAGGATCGAAACGTCGTCGACACAGTTGTCAACCTTATACACTGAATGTTAATTTATAACATGTGTAAAGGTGACCTTTTATGATTATTGTTTCATTATCCATGTATATTCAGTGAAACACATGTAAATTGCCTGAGCTTTTCTATGTTGTTTGTGTGTTTTGATCTGTGAGATTTTGGATACAGGCTTGTATCCCACTGTTATTTTTCTCACATTTCCTCAATTTTTATTCAAACTATTGTGTATATTAAACTTGCCTCTGTCCGGCTGGACATGCATCAAGATATAGTACTGATTGAGACTATATTTATTGCTTAATGTATTTTTCGTTGCTCCATGTGAGGCTAACCTCGGTGTCATGAAGTGCTCATGAGAAAATCAGAAATTTGTGCATTCATGGACACTAGCTTTAAACGCATCTGTGCCGTAAGAATCCCCGAAGTCAGTGCCATATGGTGGCCTAAACACCTACGGCTCCATAGAGGGTAAAGAATCTAATAGGTCCGTGCTTTCCTTGGAACACAATAAAACCAGCGGAGGTGTTCTCTTTCCATCATTCCGAAACTTACAATGCGACTTTATTTAGAACCAACTAATATACAGTGATGGTAATTTGGCAGTTTACTCCCTGCTGAGCCGTCTCCCCGTACACTATGCCACATTTGGCCCAAGAGCCTGCACCGCATTTCCCATACGGAATGCCTATTTTTATAACGCCAGGTTCAAGCATCATAAAATATAACTAGCGTGCTTGCTGGTAGTTGTAGGTTAAACATAGTGGCGTAAAGGAATGCATATGTGGGCGAGGGATCAACGCAAATGAGAGTCAAAGACAGCGCGGCATAAGGAATATCGTAAGCAAGCGCGCATGGGACCAACGGAGGGCGTGGGTACCAAGCAAAACCGATGTGATATGTCCCCAGCCGGACAATAGACTTCCTGGAGTAGGCACTAGTTATTTTCAATGTACACTGAATTAACAACAACCTTGTGCTCCATCTTCCAATCACACAAACAAATCGCACAAACCGCTCCACCATGTGGCCACATTCATAAGTGCCTGCGACCGTGCCAAGCGCTATCAAACCATCGGCTCTAATTAAGTGCTGCGAAAATACCGGCGAGGCAGATGAGGGCCTTTGTCTATCTGATGGCGACATGTGCCCCAGCACGCAGCTCGCCCCAGGGGATAAGCATAAGATACCAGGGCAGCCCAACAACCCAAACATCGATCAGCAATTACGATAGAGACTCATCAAAATCGAGCTGTACTGCATAAATGTCTTAGACTCTTGTCATCTCTTAGACAAATGGCAAAACGGGCTGAAGGAATCACACAGGAATAAGGTTTGCTTCTCAACTCTCCCACAGCCAGGTCTTCCCCGGAGGTGCTTTTCCTGCCCAATACACAACTTCTGCCGGAGACTCTGCTACCTTAACTCCTGCAGTGTCTTCGCATCGCGCTCAAGGCATATTGCTGTATGCGAGACACTTCCGCCAGAGCCCTGACCCCTGACCCTGGCCCCCAGCGCCACTGCTCTTCTCGAGGATGAAACGCACTACTCAGCGAGACACAGTAAGAAGTGTTGGGCGCCAGAGACCCAATAAAGGAGTTGGTTCCTGTGGCCGAATTCTTACACCGCTAGCGCTACTTGACATCTGGACCATAGGAACACCAACCATGAAGGGGGGAGGGGGAGCCACGCGGCGCTCGCTGCCCTCCCCTAGCACAAACCACCGGCTCCGTGCCCCCCCTAACTGATAAGTAGAGGCCTGACTGAACTGGGGAAGGAGCCCCGCGACGCTCACTGCCACCACAGATCCCCGCGGGAATGCAGACTCCCTCCCACCCGTAACCTCAGGCCTGCGCAGGCTGGGGTCCGAGCCCCGGGGCCGACGCCCACTCGGCTCATCCTCTGCAAGAGTCGTGTCGGACTATACATTAGCACCGCTTGGAAATCCTGAGCCGCAACTGTCCGGCGGCGAGCCGCGGGGACCCATGAGAATATAAGGGAGGAGGGAGCACCATCACACCGCCCAATATCAGTCTCGCTCCGCTACCGCTCCTCCCTCATAAGCCATGCCAGAAGGCCGTGCCCACCCGGCCAGGGGTCCAGTATGCACCGATGTCAACAACGTAAACCTAACCACTGGGGCACCAATCGCAAGCAGGCCACTACACCCTGCAACGCTTCAGGTGCCGTGACACTGTTGCAGTGTAACCAGAAAAACCTCACCGCAACCGCACTTAAAAGCCATTTTGTGGCCGGCCCTTTTATGCACCGAGCGGGCCCTACATCTGATCCCGTTTGCGGACTACCCAAAATTCCGCCTCACTAAACACAAGGACCCTGCTCAGCTGCAGGTTTTTACCCCGATATCGTTAAAACATAGCCGGCAGCACTACTCCCCGTCAGGAATGCGAGCCCGGCAGCTACCTGCAGTGGTAAGCACACACTGGGCCTGTTCTGCCAGGTGTTCTCCTGGAGATAACCCGACCGAGCAACCGCCTCGAAATGTGGGGGGTTAGGGCTAGCGGAGCACCGGCCACGCAGGCCCAACCACCACAACCAAAGACGCACGACTGGAGCGACACACGACCGCCGCACCGGACACTGATCACATCAGTGAGGGGGGGCAGCGCTCGCCCACCGCATGCAGCAACCCCCATGCACTCACCTCAAAAACCAAAGAGGCCGGCCAACAACGCCACGCGCATTCTAAACGGCGGCGTAATTGCAGTTAGTGATGCCAAGTTTTGGTCGACTGGGACACTAATGCGAATTTTACTTAGGTCTATAGCCTGGCATCGAAACCCGCGGGGAGTGTTGCGCATGTTAATATCCAATCTGCATACATGTGCGTGCCTTGCTATCCATGAAAGCAGCTGCCTGCCGCATGACGACTCGCGGACAGAGCTGCCGGACGGCAGTGTGCTGTGCCGTCATTAAAACCGCAGCACCATTGCCCATTACTCTACACAACGCGCCCTTCCCCCACTACGCTGGGTAACATCATCCCACGTAAGAACAAGGGAGAGCGACGAGGAAGAGCCCCAAGACACAGCAATGAGGGAGGCCATCCTCTATCCAGCTGGCACTTGGCAGGACGCGCCCCACCCCCTTTCCGTCTTCATGGCCTCTGCCCCCACATTAAGGAAAGCCAACAAAGCCCATACCACTATCCCGGGGCCCCGGCTGACCCACGGCAGGCTGCCCCGGCATCCCAAAAACCCCGTTGGGCCCAGGCACACCCAGGCCACGGGCCCCCATACCTGGCGCTCTTTTTGCCCCCAATTCGCCGGGAAAACAGTACATCAATGTGGCGGCCGCTGGCCCCGGCGCTGGCCCCTGTCCAAATCCACGCTACCACGTCCTGCAATACAACAAGAACCATCATTCAATTTACGATTGGCATTACATTTAACCTGCGCAGTGACCCCGCAGCAGGCCTACGCACTCGCGGTCAGCGGCAACCGAGTGACACTGTGACCATTGCTCCTGCAGACCGCGGCTAGCTCCGTGGTACGTTTACCTCGACAGGGCCCCCCAACCCTCCTGCCAACAATCGGCACACCACAAAACTATGCTGCTCTGTACCCAGCCACGTGCCATGCCCCCACCGAGCGGCGTACGGCAGAGGACTCCATTAAACCCTACCAGACCGCAGAGCGCATTGCGCCATCTGGGGCATTACCACAACAAACGTACAGGCACAAGAGACTCAAACGACATTGTCCATGCCGATAATCACTTAATAATCGGCTAATGATCACCCCTTACCTCGAGGTCCTTCACCACCTCCGCTTTCCCCTTTTCCGGCCGCTTCCTAGAACGAGAGTCGGGAGAGAGGGCTGAGGCTGGCCCGTTAAGTGACCAGCTTAAACCACTCAAGTTCTCCCGGTGAGGCACGAACCCCCAACTTCGGCATGGCCCGGTGCCAGTACTACTGTATGAGTACCGCACCTAACCAATTGCCCACGGGAGCTCACGAAACAGGACCCCCCTCGCTCCAGCCCCCAGCCCGTCATTATGCCACACCGCCGGCCCCGCAACCCAGCGTTCCTCCAGCGGAGCCGAGCCGAGAACACCAGGGGGGTGGGTACGGTGAGGTCCACAGCTGGTGCTGGATACAACTGGCCGGTAGGCCGAGACAGGACCCCCATCGCTCCGGCCCCCGGAACACCAGAGTTAAAGGTGGGGGGGGGAATAGGGGGACCGACTCACCTCGCTATACGGATCTCTCCCGCCAACGACAAATGACGGCGACGAGCAACGACCAGACAAGACGGCGTGGCTGGCGAACAGAGACTGCCAGGAGGGGTTGGGGAGGCTTATATGCCCTCCCCCCATCTGGCGCACCGGAAGGACGCCACAGTGGCGACCTGGCTAGAGGGCTCCTACAGAACCCCCCCCAACGACTAGAGCGGGTGGGCAGTGCCCAAAATGGCACTAAAGGGCCGCCCTGCTGAGTTGGCCCCCTGCGGGGGCCGCGGACAGCCGCATTCATGCGGAGGCGCTTACCTCTTTCCTTAAGCACCATCAGAAGGAAAACGTCACCAAATGTTTATCTACAACATTTTGGTAATCTGACTCTGATATAGTTGAGAAACATTGCGGATCCCCCCCCCCGCTCTTAAATGCCGCTCTGCAGAGCGAGCACACATTAGCCTAACGGGAAACACCACGCTATAAAAGCAAACACCTCAATAACATAAATAAGGATCCGCTGCACAATTGTGAGGAGTTGGCCTGGTATATGCTGTCCACTAGTTCTAGTGGGCACCTTGCACCAGTCCAAACGACCCTTATAGATGATAAGTCAAAGACAACCTTTATTGAAAGCTGTCCTGGTGGTAGCTATGGAGAGCAGCCTTCAGGCTAAGTCTTGAAGGAGTGTAAAACAGCTTGTTTTACCAGTCTATAATCTCTTGAATGACCAAATGAAAGGAGAACCACACCAGGTATATATATAAAATATATGTATTTATTCTAAACACTCCCTACTAGTCTCTTTATAAGGCTAGAGGTCAAAGCACACAATTTACAAGCAATAAATCAACAGTAAATAGCACAATACACGATAGGCTCCAGGGGGAGACCAAACCATATACTAAAAAAGTGGTATAAGAACCAAGACTTGACTAGACACAGTGCCTAGAGCACGTAGAATTGGTGGGACCACAAGGAACCACCCAAGGTAGTGACACAGGAGACCCACGGGGGACGCGTGCAGTGTGTGAACACAGGCGCGAGCCCCGTACAATGCTATGGGAAAGTCGCGGTTGGAAAATTAGAAGTTAAGGACACTTAGAGGTGGACTTGGAACAAACCCTTTTGGACTTAGATGGTTCTAGGGCCAACACCCACGGGAGCACCGGAGTACTCGTGTTACCTAACCCAGGGAAGCCGGGTGCATAGGTGTCAAATGGTGTCGGGCGTCTTCGTCGATTTCAATGGCGAGATGCTGCAAAGTGCTGCTGCCGTGAAGAGGAGAAGTGTCCGAAGAGATCCAAGCCTGGATCGAAGATGTGACGAACCTGAAAGCAGAGGGGACAGAGTCTGGGTCACTAGCCAGTGACCAGGGGCATGATAGACGAATGTCCACCGATTTCGGGTGCTTCAGGTGAGGAGAGGGAAAGCTTGACTCTTCAGCCACGAGGACCAGGAGGCATCGATGATGACCAGGAGCTGGATTCGAGCTGTCCCACAAAGGATGTCGAGTGCTGCAGCGTTGGTGCCCGGATTGGACACAACAAGCCTTGGCAACAGCAAACCACGCAGGAAGAGGAAAGATGCTTCGGTGCGGACCAGCAAGGTCCTGGGGACTCCCCAAGCAATGGAGAGTCAGGGCACATCTAAAGCAACCAGGGAAGCCCAATTAAAGTTGCAGTTGCCTTCACAGGGACCCACTAGTCGACGGACCAGGGACCACGAAGGGACCTTGAGAGAAAACACAAAGGGCCAGCTCACGGAGCACTCGTCAAGTGTAGGCTGGCAATCTTCAGTGCAAATGCTGCTTGGGGTCTGGACTACAAGTAGCCCAAAGCACAGCCTCGGAGGATGCCAGGAAGCGTGTGCAGCTGCAAATGGTCACGGTGCCCAGGGGTTTGGGTTGTACGGTCCCCACGAGGGCTACGGGTCTCAGGTTTGCTGAGAACTCGGGTCAGCCTCGGGGACGCTTGGAAACCCACCTCCTGTGTGGCAAAAGTCTTCGGAGTCCTCAGGAGCTTCGGAGATGCCAACCGGACAGTTGCGTTTCTGGTGCCTGCCAAGCAGGGGAGTAACTCCTTTACTCCAAGGGAGATTCTTCAATCATCTGGCGTCGTGCAGATCGTCGAAGTTCCAGGATTCAGTTTCAGAGTTTCATCCAGGGATATCTATAGTCCTGTAGCCAGGGGTTCCTACTTTATACCCAAGGAAGGGGTTGGACATACTCTGAGGACCCACCTATGAGAGGGTCAGGAAAGAGGGGTGGCGACACCCATTTCCTTTGTCCAGTTTTGCGCCAGAGCAGGGGCTGGTAGCCCATGCAACCGGTTTGAGCTGGACTATGCACAGGGACACCAAATGTGCCCCCAGTGCATACTTCAAAGCACTGTTGGAGTGCACCCACCCAGCCCCAATACACTAAAGCCTGTCTGGGAGGTGATCACACCTCCCTGTGCCAGGAAGTCTATTGTCCAGGCCTCCCCTGCCGGAGTTTCGTCCAGCAACAGGAGGTCAGACTCGTGTCTGTGGCATCCATTTTGTGATGCCAGGGTTCTGTTAAGCTGGTACCGGTATACCGGTGATGCCATGTTTCTCCCTCTCGAAGGGTGGAATCATAACTCCGCCACCAGTTACTGGCGGGGAGGTATGATTCCAAGGTGTTTGACACCAAACACGACATGGTTCTGTGCAGCCATTCCAAAGTTAGCATTTACCGCGAGGTTATAATGCACTTAAGAGTAAATGGTCTGGCTGCATCACAGACAACTCCGGAGAATAGATTCCAAAGGCTGTAGAGGGGCTCTGCTCATGCATGGGCACCCTCTCACATAAAACCAAGCACCCTGCCTTCAGGATTGATAAGTCCTGCCATAGGGGTGACTGATAGGTTTATATGTGCAGTGATAGGGTGAGATACAGTGAACCTATATCTCTGTAAGGAGTGCATGCACCACCTTACTCAGGCTGCAGTAGCAGAAATGTGGTGTCATTTTGGATGGCTTCCCAGGAGTGGCATAATACATGCTGCAGCCCCTGGTAGGCCTCTGGGGTACCTATGCCCTAGGTACATAGTGTACCATATACTAGGGACTTATAAGGGTACCCCAGAATCCAATCTGGAGTGTACCTAAGGTACATGGAATCAATTTAGAGTAGAAAGCAGATAGGCTGGGGTCCTGATTAGCAGGATCCCAGCCAGACTAAGTCGAAAAACAGTGAAACATCAGCAAAAAGTGGGGGTAACTATAAGAAGCAGATCCTACTCTCCTACAACAATAACCTAACCCATGAAGGTGCGTGTATGGTGCCATAAACAAACCCACTTCACGTTTGTGGGCAGGATGCGCAGAATGCCATAGCTCCTGTGAGACGTTTACTGGGTGAGAGGATGGTTGGCGCTTTTTCAGAGAGGCGATCCTAGATCTAATGCGAATAAAAATAAGAAGAAAACAAGCATTTGCAAAGCCGAATGAAAAAAAAAAATAGTGCTTACCGACTAATGAAGGAGACAGTGTTAGGCCGCAAGTAAAAGGTAAAAGATCCAGTCCTGAGGGGCGGTCCCAAAAGGAGACAGGGTGGTAACAAGGAGGGACAAAGAAGCCTCACTATCAATCGGAAGCCAGCATTTACCATGGATGATGACTCCAGCCAATGAAAACAAGCATTTGCAATGCAATAGGTCTCGCATTTATGCGAGTTTGAGCTATTGGCATTGTAAATGACAATGCCTTTTGTTTATGTTTTCGTTTTTAAAACATAAATAAAAGGCATTGTCATTTACAAAGCCAATAGCTTAAACTCATATAAGTGCAAGACCTATTGCTTTGCAAATGCTTGTTTTTAGCGTGCCCGGGCCGATTTTTAATCCCAATCAAACCCTGTGGAGGGGCCCTTGGGGCCAAGGGTGTCTGCTTAGCAAGAAGGGCTGCTGAAAGGGGGTGCATTTTGAGGCACAACACCCCCAGGTCTAATAGTTGACTCGAGTTCTAGGGGTGGCACCACACCCAGGGCGGCCCCGAAGGAGTTACCTTGCACGGGGCTATCCGTGGGTTGAGGCAAGGGTTGCTGTGGAAGGGACCCTGGGGAGGGGTGCTCCCCACAGGGATCCTCGGCCTGGATCTGAAGGGCCCTGGCGGTACTGGATATCACTGGACTGACTAGTTGAGGTGGCTGGAGTGGGGGCAGAGTAGGGGTCGGGGGGGAGGTGCGTGGAGGGAGAACGGGTAGGGCCGGTGGGGCATAGGTCGCATGAGGGTCTCAGCAGTTTTATGGAAATAGGAACCCTGTCTGACATCTCCAGCTGAAAACAAGATTTGCCTAAAAGAAGCACACATGGAGTCCGTCCCTCCCCCAGTGGAGGGCTGGGGCATCTGTGTATTAAGAGTGCATGGCGGAGGGAGGCTGCAGTCGGGAAGAAGGAGAAAAACAAGGAGCAGCAAAGTATAGCCCCGAAAACGTTACTCCTGTATGGGAATAAAAGCGCCATGCTTACTTGTGGCACGGAATAGGCACGTAGAAGATTGCCAAGTTTCCCGAGGAAACGCCCAATGCCCGCTACGGCCAGTCAGGCCCTGGTAATGCTTTTATTATTGTTTTATAGGGCACCATTGCCATTAGTATGGTATTTACAGCACATTTAGGCAGTCCGGGCTATGAGTTTCCAAACCTTTCCATTGCAGGCCTGGTACAAAGCGAATGTTCAATTTATTGCAGTCTATGCATTGTAGCAGAGGGTGGTAGCAAGTGCTGCTCCGTGCCTGGATAGCCAGGTAGTTGGACATTCGGGCTGTCTCGTCGTGTGCCACAGCATGCTGGAGCGTCATGTTGGATAGTGCTGCTGTCGGCACGTGATCGACCATTATGCATTTGATCAGTGCTCGACATGTTTCAGAGGTTACGTTTAGAATATAGTAAAAGAAGAGTGCGCGTGCTGGGGAAGGGTGCAAACCCCACGGTTCACAAGGCTCTCTCTCTCTTGCACCCAAGGAAACCCACGATGCGGAAACACAATCTGCTCGGCTAGCTTAGGACTGTGCCAATGGCAGCCGTTGCATTTAATTAATAATATGAAAAAACAAGTGACGTAACGCACAGACATCCAACCCACACGTAATGGCCCGCAACCAATCAGATGAAGTGGCAACTGAGCGCTATTCACTAAATGTGTGTTTCGGTTAGTTTTTTTTCCCGCAAGCCGTGCTATTTAAGAATTTTATTTTCAGCAATTTATCATTTACCAGCCGAAGAAAGGTTGCGTCATTTTTTGAGGAAGCTTCACAGGATTAAGAGAAAAAAACTTCCCACACCCCTAAACAAATAGCGCCCTGGTTTTGCTTCACTTCTTTTGTGCCAAATTCGCTTTTTACCTCGAGGGCTGTTTACGTCACCAGATTACCAAGGCAACGAAAGGATTATTTTTTGCCAGCATAAAAACGTAAACGGCGTGCATGGCATAGACCTGCCACAACACTCAATGCTTTCTTTTCAAAGTTATTATAAAGCGAGTTCGTACAACTGTGTCTACGGAAGCAAACGAGGTCTAAAACTCCCCCAGGAAAACTAATATGTTAAATGAAAACCCAGCGCTGCAAGCGTGGGGTCCTGTCAGCGGGAGCAGCCCGGCTGAGCGAGTTTAGCTGCAGGCACTGACCGGAAGACCAGGTACTGCAGGACACGGAGAGCTCCCGCGCCTCGCATGGCTTAAAAAAAAAGTGCTTTACAGACTAGTTGAAAGACACAGTCTAACGCCGCAAGCGAAAGATCCAGTGGGGATGGGCCGTCCGAAAAGGAGACAGGGCGGTAACAAGAAGGGACTAAAAAGCCTCATTTACAATCAAAAGCCAGCGTTTAGCACAGACAATGATGCCAGCCAATCAAAAAGATGGGCGGGTCTTCAACCCCACTTCTGAAATCTCCTGGATCACTATAAGCCTCGCAGAGCGAGGAGCGCATGCGCACTCCAGTGCTAGGTCTGCGAGACCTAAAAAAGGATGGTTCCTCACTCACACTGGGTGGCATGCTTCATCACAGAGGCCGCCTTCACCAGCACCTTCGCTTTAGAAAGTGTTGTTTATGTGCTGTGGGATGGAGTCTGTTAAAACTGTAGTAGAGCCGTATTTGATGAACTATATTAACTCATATGTGTTCTATTCAACGTAAAAGAAAATGCTGAGGAGGTGGGGGGGTAACTATTAGGGTCAATGTGTTTCAGCCCTTCCTGTGCTTTCTTCAAGGCCTGTGCTTACCCTTCTCCATCTCAACCTTCAGCTAATCCTAAGTGTAAGAGAGGAAAGGCTGCTTATCAAACCTTTTGTTTTTATTCTGACTCCATCAGTCTGTGTCTCTGCAAAGAAAAAAGAGAGTCTTTGCTTCTGAGGAATATTATTCCAAAGGGTCACTAAAAATATATTGACATAGCAGCAAGACGAAAGCATGAGTGCCTCTGGTTTTCCAGATACTTCCATAACATATGTATTTCCTAAATGACATAGATTTATAGAAGCGCACATCTACCACAAGGTTCCAAGGCGCTACAAGAAAGAAAGCTCCGAAGGAAACGACAGAAAGAAAAATTGTCATTTCAGATAAGGAGAATTGCTAGAAATTAGTTAAAGGGTGAAAATCCAGGTCTTCAACCCTTTTCGAAAGCTATTGTGTTCCCCGCAAATCACTGATAGTTCATGGGAGGGAAAGCCACAATGTTGCTGCGGCCACAGAAAAGTCTCAACCTCTCCACCTGGTCTTCCTGAATTTAGGAATGACTAGTTACTGGGGCGGAAAACCCCCAAAAATCCATGCAGAATCTGCCCATGGCTCCCTTACGTCACATTTTCTGGACGTAAAGGACACATACAAGTTGGAGACATGCCTCAACGAAATTCGTCCGGCATTAGGCAGGAAACTCTACGTTCAGTTTCGGCATGGTTGTCTCCCCTTGTGTGCATTTACTTGCAAATGGTCTAGTGGCAATCCAGTGGGGTGCCCAGCTGTCTCGAGGGGATATAGCTCTGGAACATCCTTGTCGGTCCTCGGGGCCCGGTATCTTGTACCGCACTTCGAAGGTGATGAGTTTGTTCACCAGCAGCCAATGCAGTTTGGAGATCCCCGCTGAGACCGATTGACGTTTAGGAATTCTGTACAAGCGGTAGCTTAGCTATTGATGATTTATTGATTCCTAAAGAAAGTGCATTGCAATAGTCTAGCCTAGAAGAAATCCAGGCAAGAACTACCTGCTTGCGTGCTTTTAGAGGGATATAAGTAGGGCTCCCGGTTTTATGGTATTTATTTTTTTAACATTTCCGTCTGTATTTATCCATATTTATTTCGTGTTTTGCGGATAAATGAAGTTGTAAAACTGTACATTTTCATATTTATTTAACTGATAGACACGCAGTCATACTTTGATATCTGTCGTGTTTTAGCTATTTAAGCTGCCAAATATTACATAGCAATACATCCACAAGTAAATATTAGCATTATGCCACAAATGTATGTTGACATATATGTTGTTCTTTAAAGAAATGTCATCCTGTTTAACTTCCCATGCTGTCCTTCTGCTCAGCTGTTAGGCTATAATTTATGAAAGACAGCACGGAGAGTCACTTAAAAGAAGCCAGGTTTTCTGTATTTATCCACTTTTAAAAGTAAATGCAGACAGAAATCACATTGTTTTCTGTCTGTATTTATCTGTAAAAATCCATAAAAACGGAAAACCGGGAGCCTTAGATATAAGGGAACACTTTCCTCAAGGTCCTAATAATCCAAAAACAAATGGATACCGTACGATTGACCTGAAGGTCGAATGATAGCTTGGTGTCTACAGAGTTTTGGCGGAGTCTGCCGGAATGAGCGATGCCACTGAAATGTCTAGCCACCAGGAATTGTTCCAAATGGAGGGTTGTTTACCCAAGATCAGGGCTCAGTCTTGTCCCCATTCAGTCTGAGATAGATAGTACCCATCCAGGTAGCTGCTGCCTGCACACATTTCTTATAATTGGCAGCATTGGCCTCCGTATCCTTAGAGATAGCCACTTTTATTTGCATGTCATCGACATAGGATACGGCCTATAATCCAAAGGACCGTATCAGCTGAGCCAGTGGGGAGACATAGAGATTAAAAAGAGTCGGGCTCAGAGAGGAGCCCAGAGGCGCTCCACATGGCAGAATGATGGGATCAAAAGTAAACTGGTTCATAACAACCATCTGTAATATATCCTTCAGAAAAGATGTGAACAGATCTAAAGCTGACCCAGAAAGCCCCAAATTCCACAGCCAATCAGCAGGCAGGGCAGGAGAAATGGTATTGAAACTTCAGATAGATCCGAGAGGATGAATGCCGCAGCCTGCCCTGCATCAACCACAGAACGGATGTTTCCAACGGCTGACACCAAAGCAGCTTCTGTCCAAAGGTCGATTCTGAAACCAAAGTGAGAGGGATCTAACAATTCACGCTCCTCCAAATATGCCACAAATTGTAAGCTGAGGTGGTTCTCCAAGATTTTAGATGGAGTAGGCAGTAGAGAGATTTTCAAATCTGTGGGATCCATGTTCGTTTTTTTTAGAAGAGGGTTAACAGCAGCTCTTTTCCACAGTTGAGGGTAAGTTCCTGGGCTCATGACTTTAGTGATAGCATTTACAAGAGGAGGAACAACTGTCTTAGCCACAAGCTGCAGGGGTGAGGGGGTCATGGCTCAGAAGGAGAGTCTGACCTCATACGAAGAAGATAAAGCTTCACTTGCTCAGGAGTCAAGCAAGAGGAACCAGGGAGTCCAATGCTCTGAACGACACCAGATTCTCCAAACTCTAGTAAGCTACCTCCCCCCCTGCGACTTCTCACATGTAGAGGTACAGGAGTCTGCATTAAGGGAGTCAAGTTGCCGATATAGATTCAAAAGTTTGGTTTGGAAAAAGCTCACCAGATTATTACAGAATTCTTGGGTACCTTCTATAGTGGTGGGTGATCAGTTTAAGAACTCTCTTGAGGACTGACTGACTCAAGTTTGTTAATGCAGACGCGAGCGTTCTCTTCTTTAATGGCTGCTTTATAATCTTTCATGAGCGTCCTATATAGATCTTTCTTCTGCAAATCATACCTTTTTCGCCATGTCCTTTCTTGGCACAGACAAATGAGTGAGGGGGCCCCTGGAGCGCGGGAGCCCCCTGCAACGCGGGGGCTGTGGGGGCCTGTGTTACGCCCGGCCTACGAGACCTGCTGTATCTGGTACATGGAGTGGAAGAACCTCCCATGTTTTCAATGGCCTCCTGTTAATGCCCTTTGTAAATGGCTGCTTTGCATTGGTGAATGTGGTTAATTTGTCCCTCCTTTTGCTCTTCCGGACCCTCCCAGGAGACTGCCCCTCTTACAAGTATTCTTCCTTGGTTTTCTTTTTAGGTTTGTTTGTGGCACTGTTTTCTTATTGATCTACTGGGTGCCTGTAACATGCCGGCTGCCATCTCCACGCTCTTGCCACCGCAGGAGAGGGTTTCTGCTCTTCACCCTCATAGCTGCGTCTTCCCCCCCCTCGGGCTGCACCAGCTCCTCTGCCCACTTGTATTGTTTACGCTTCTTGTTGTTTCTTCTGACCAGCGCATTTTTTAGAGCAGCTGCTTTTTAGTTGTGTGTCAATAAATACCTCGCTCAAACATAGAAGGCAGGGGCTCTGAAATCTTGGAGGTGCACTTTGCTTATTTTAGACCTTTCATTCTTAGCGAGCACAAACTCTTTCACCTCTGAGACTGTAGTAGTGAGCCTCAGCAAGGCCTACCAGTGCTTAGGGGTTCTCCTTC